>JASDQU010681910.1:37686-51715 GCA_032191745.1 Picea mariana
ACATTGATGGCAACGAGTGCTTAATCTTGGTCCTATATGTGGACGACCTTTTCCTCACCGGTTCAGAGAGACTCATTGCTGAATGTAAACAAGCATTGATTGCTAAATTTGATATGAAGGATTCAGGCTTGATGCATTACTTCTTGGGACTAGAAGTATGGCAGAGGATAGATGAGATTTTCCTGATTCGAGGAAAATATATCGTGGAGATATTGAAAAAGTTTGGTATGAAAAAATGCAAATCCATGCCTACACCAATGGTGATGGATTTGAAGAAAATGAGTGATGTTGATTCAGGAGATATTGATCCACACTTGTACAGACAGATGATTGGATCACTGATGTATCTGGTTAGCACCATACCTGATATATCCTATGCAGTGAATGTGCTTAGCCAATTCATGAGTCAACTGACACAAACTCACTGGATAGCAACAAAACATGTATTGAGATACCTACTAGGCTCAGTTGGATATGGCTTGAGATATGCCTCCAGTGTAGACTTGAGCTTGCAGGGATATGCTGATGCAGATTGGGCAGGAAGAACAGTGGACCAGAAGAGCACCTCCTATTGTTGCTTTACTTTAGGGTCTGCCATGGTTTCCTGGTGTAGCAAGAAACAAAGCTCTGTGGAATTGAGTACCGCAGAGGCAGAGTACATAGCATTGAGTGTGGTAGTTCATGAAGCAGTGTGGCTTCACAAAATTCTGACAGATTTATTCGATCATGAGATTGATTGGACTATTATTCATTGTGATAACCAGAGTTGTGTGAAGCTCTCTGAGAACCCTGTGTTTCATGATAGATCGAAACACATCGAGATAAAATATCACTATATCAGAGACATGGTGCAGAGGAAAATAGTACACGTGCAGTACCTTCCTACCCATGAGCAGATTACAGACATCTTCACTAAACTGCTTTCCAAGACAAAGTTCGAGTACTTCCATGAGAGTTTTGGCCTGGTGGAGAAATCCTCCCTAGCTGAGAGGGAGTGTTGATGATTACAAGTGCTTGAGACATCCTCCAAGACACAGACTGAGTGGGTTGACCTGAGAGAGAGCCCATGAGTTGGGTGTGACTATGAGATGGGTGTGTGGTTCCTCTCTGAGACGGAGATGGAACGTTGTGTGCCCTTGTGTGGGGTGAGGAATCCCATGAGTTGGGTGTGTGGTCCCTCTCTGAGACAACAATGGAATGTTGTGTGGGGTGAGGAAGCCCACAAGCTAGGTGTGTTGTTCTCTCTGAGACAGAGATGAAACGATGTACTGGTCTCCTCTGTGCATAGAGTTGAGATGATGTACTCTAGATGATTCTCCCATGAGATGCAGTGAGATAGAAGATCTGTTGAGTAGGATGTGCTTGTGGTTGAGCACAGGTCAACGTGATCCTAGTGGCTGAGCACTAGTGAGTGTGATTCTCTTATGAGACACATTGAGATAGATATGTGGATGTCCCTATGGATGAGCATAGATGAATGTTCCTCTAGTGGCTGAGCATTAGTGGGTGTATGATATCCCTTGCTATATTGTTCAAGAGTAAGACTTACCTGTAACCTTGCTATCCCCCACTTTAGGGAAAACTAAGAAGATTATGTCTCGAGGCCCACAGGTCCTACACATGGAGTACTGAGAGCCAGATCGACTTGAGTATGGCCTTGGAGGGCTCATATTTTCTTCCTTCAATGCCCCCACTTTGTTAGCAGCAACAACATCCATCACCTTGGCTTGGTCCCGTAGCATAGATAGATCTTGCTCCATGAGGTAATGAGTTTGGGTATCATGGTATGTGTCACTCTGATCCCCAAAACCTTTGAACATGTGCATTTAGTTCTTTTTGTTTCTAACAGATGCTTGGATCTTATACTTATCCACTTGACCATGTCTAAGGGGAATGACAGGATGCCCTAGTAAGCCTGTGCCCATCAGTTTTGAGTTTCCACTGGGGGGGTTCATGAAGAGTCATCGTCCGCTCCCATCATACTTACCATTTTCCACCTTACTCCCACTCATCCATCCCATTACATTGGTCTGGGCATTAGGTTGGCCAATTATCTAAGGGTTGCACCTTACCTTGTGGGAAGAAGGGGCTAAACACCTAGAGGGTAAAAGCAGTTGGAAAAAGACAAAAGCCTAAAAATAAAACCTCAAGATGCTTCACCCAGGGATCCCCGAGAAAGCAGTAAAAGGATTCTCAGCAAGAAATAGAAGGACCTATAAAAAATAATAAAACAAAACCTAGTCAGACGATAGGAGGTCTCATCACGAGCCAACCTATTAGGTCCATGGGCATCTAGCGGTATGACACTACTAGTAGCTGGTTAACATGCCAGGGTAGTGGCTGTTGGTGGCATAGCCGAGAGAAAGGGAGTCTCATCATGATCCAACCTTCTCATTTCCATGAAAGTGCTTGTGGGTAACATTGCCACCACTAGTCACCACGCCAGGGCTGTGTCCCCTGATTAGCTTCTTGAAAGAAAAAAACAATAAAGAATAAAGAATAAAAGGCATGAATGGGCTTGGAAACATTTTCATCTAGGACAGGTGCAACTCACCCTTTATAGAGGCACCCAGAGGTAAGCCATGCATTTCCCTGCTATCACTGCACCCCTTGTTAGGACATCCCTTATCCACCTCATCCACTAACATGACTTGGATTTGATTTCTCCCATAAACATCCCACGTCTATTGAACACTAGCCCAATAGGTCGCCCTGTCACTTTTTCCAAACTTGGCTTGTAGATTTGTGTAATGTCTTTGAGCACTTGACTAGGTAAAAGCGGTTTTATGCACATGTTTAACAAACTTGATGATTATATGTGATTGGCATTTCTATGATCTTTGTGACTTATGAGCCCATGGAGGGCGTATCTGTTGATGTGTAGGATCATACCCAACGAACAAGTACCATATTTAACAGGTGCACATGGGGATATGATTAGTTTGGACCTTCATGGGGTTGAAGAGCCCACCGAATGGATGCTGAGACCCCAGTCGGGGACAGAGATAGATCAGAGGGTTTGCACCGGAGAAGAGCAGGACATTCCACCAGAGGCAACCTGCCAGAGCCTTACCTAGGGGGGTTGTGCCCTCTCCACTTGGACGTTGGGCTTGGAAGGCCCATAATGTCACCCATGATGCCTACGACATCATCCAACATTTATAGACATTTTGGGAGGCAGTTATGGCATCTGTGGCACATGTGGCATCTTGGAGAAGCCCAAGGAGGGCTAACGTTTTGCTCTAGGAGGCCAATGTTGCCCTAAAAGGGGCTAACATCACCCTAGAAAGGGCATGACGTCTTTACTTTTGCTTGATTAGGGTTTAATTTATGACATTTAATGTAAAACAATATTATTATGTATTTTGGCCTTCTCGGCCTTTTGGTGACCTAAATTTTAATTAAGGTCATTGCTATTGTATAAATTGAGGGTTTTAACTCTCATTTTGATCATCATCTTTCATTCACACTTGTGTGAGGTCTGAAATTTGTGCCCTCCTTTAGGGTTTTTGGCTGAAATAAGTGATGCACACTTGTTGAAGGGGGCTTTTCTTGGGTATTTTCTGCATTTTCTTGGTGGAAGGTTTACAACTAGGGTTTGGCTTAATGAATGCTTGATGAATGTAAGTGAATTTCTGCAATCCTTCTTTGTTGAATGGTTATGGTATTTTTTTCTTGCATTTTGTTAATGATATTTGCTGGATTAAACCCTAGGGGACAAGCACATTTTGGTGTCCTTGTTTCATGTCCCTACTAAGTTATGCTAAGAGCCATTGTATTTGCTGAAGATAAATGTTAAAGCCTTTCCATAGCAACACTTTGCCATTTACTCTTCAAGCTAGCCGTTTTTATTTTACTCTTTGAGCTAAAGAAGGAGGAAGACACACTAAGGCATAGGGTTTCTACACCTTAGTGAATCGTCTTCCCCCAGGGTTGATATGTTGAAGCCTTGCCTTAGCAACACTTCAACCATCATATCCCTCTTGTCTTTGGCCCTATCACTATCATTTCGGCCCTTCAACATTTGCAGCTAGTTTGACTCCATTTTCCCTAACAACGCACTGATCTAAGACCTTGTACTTGAGTACTTTTGATCACAACTTCCAAATACTCTTGAACAATCATTAAATCCTTCTAACCATATCTTAGACTAACACTTTCTAACCTATTATTGTCGTAATTCATTTATGCTATAATCATATTTTTGCAGCATTTAAATCCCTTATTGAGCAATTGAAAGATTGGCTAGTCGTTACTTCTAATGAATGTTGGTATTTGACATTGATGATAAATCGTTATTGCTCATTGTGAAGTTCCTTCTTAAGCATTTGTTGTGAAGTGATATATTGTAATCATTGTTATTGTACATCATTGATTTGCTTCATAAATACTATTACTCAATTGCTTTATATCAAAAGTCATTGATTATATGAAGTACTAACCAAGCAAGTGATCTTGCACATGTATAGTTTTCTTGTTGCTTTGTCTCAGGCAGGTACACTTTTGGTTACTTTTTGTACTTCTAGTTATCTCTACTTTTATTGGCTGATTAGCCAGACTTTCTGATCGNGGGGGGGGGGAATTTTACTTATCCATAAGCCTTTGCCTTCTCAAAACCCCAGGTCACCAGGGACGTCTCCCCTAGGCCTGCCACCCTAAACAAAAAGAGTTATCCTATCAAGGTGACAGCGGTAGGATATTCTCAGTTTCTCCAGTTTGCCTCTCTTTCACCTATCCTTTACTCCAAGTACAAACTGTGTGATAACATTTTGGCGCCGTTGCCGGGGAACACTGAGTCAATTCTCCTCAAAAGTTAAAACTTTTTCGGTAAGCCTTTCCTCAAAGAATCCTTATCTTACAAGATTACTTGACGACTCCACTAAGGATGGTTCCCTTATTTCTTTGATAATTTCAAGAAAATTATCTGGCGACTCCACTGATGATGAAGCCAACTATGACTTCTCAATGGGATCCAGGAAACTACAAGCCTTTAGACATGAGTAAGATCCCAGGATACCCTCAACAAATGCCCCTTGAATACAAAAATGTGCTCCCTAGATTCACTGGTGGTGATAGAGAGAGAGCCGACTATCACATGAGAAACTTCTAGGATTTCTTTCTATCCCACCCTATCACTGATGATGATGAAGACTTGGTCATGAGAATTTTCTCTGTTAGTCTTTATTGCAACATTAGGGAGTGGTATGACAACCTCCCCGATGTCAGCATTACAACTATGGAACAATTTGAAGAAACCTTTCTCAGAAGAAGGGGTATTCAGTTAGAAGACATCCCAATACTACTAAAAAGACTCGAGCATATAAACAAAACTGAGGATGAAACCATCAGAGACTTCCAGGATAGGTTTGAGTACATGCTGTATCAAATTCCTAAAAGACATCATCCTGAAGAGAAGTACCTTTTCCATCTCTATACCCATGAACTTTTGGTGCATCTGGGTTTTCCCCTCAGTAAGAGGGGCCTAAGGACGCTCAATGAAGCTCACAACATGGCTGCGAGAATCGAGCAATAAATCTCCTTATCCAAGATAAGATACCTCTTTACCTCAGGTACTCTTATTATGGAAAGTTTGGTTGCCTTTGAGAACTTTATTGTTGATTTCCAAGAAGAAGGGGAAAAAACCATGGATCAACATAGGACTTTTAAATACACGGTTGAGGAGCTAGAACCTAAGCAAAATGATGAAGTATCAACCTGTGTTCTGCCCTCTGACAAAGTCATCCACAAACCTTTTCCCCCTGCACAACAAGAAGAGAATGAGGTTAGTTTCTTCCCTTTTCAGGATTTTGATAATACCTTGTTCCATGATTCAGAGAGTGAAGGAGAAGTGGAATCCTCAAATGAAGTAGATATTCCTTGTTGTACAGTTGAAGATGAAGGAGCAATTCATGAGGATGAAACAATGATGCATGTTGAAGACACCCAAGTCCTCAAATCTTCTGCACAAGAAGAAACCAACACAGTAAGTTACCCTCCTCTCCAAAATTTTGATGATTCTCTACTTTATGATTTGGGAAATGAGGAGGAGATCGATGAGCCTTTGAATGTTCTAAATCCTTCATGCTATGATACATATAGTGACATAGTTGATATTGATGAGTTCATACATGTCAGAAGACATAAATGAGATGTAGTTGGTTTTGATATGGACCCCCTTTACAACATTGAGAATCGTTTCCAAGTGTTGCCTTCACATACTTTTGATTTTGACCAGTGGCAACAAGGAGATGATATATTTACCCATACTTTTCAAACACCCAAGTACGACCTAGGACCGTGTTTTCCTGATGATTTTCGGTCTTACCTTGAGGGTTTTGATGAGTACTCATCTGAGCAATTAGATTGATTCCATGAAGAAGATTATCAACCATCGTTGTGCTCAGGTCTTGATAGGAGTAAGGACTTTTTTTGCCTTAAAAAGGATCCTTGTGACAACTTTCTCCATCCACCTTCGATTACTTTACTTTGCTCTGTCTCTAGAGGTGTAGCTGGGAGATATGTCTTTTGTATTGAGCTTCCTCTAGGGCAAACACTAGAGTCCAAGGGTTGGTTTAATACTTCAAGAATAAGTCTGTCATCTCAACCTTTCAACCTACCCTTAGCAGTTTGTTAGTCATCTTCTATATCCTTGTCAATCCCTTCCAGGATTTCAGATTATGAGGACATCCTAGGCAGCCAGCTTTCAGACCTTATGAGTCAGTTTTTTGAACCTTTGACTTTTGACGATCCTTTCCTGAAGTGGATTGAGCACTTTCCTCAGAGATTGACTTGGCATGATTTTATCCATCTCACCCATCTCCATGAGTTAGACTTTATGATTTCCGATGATACGATATATTCTCTAACCCATGTTATTTGTGTGCTTAACTTTTCACTGTTTTGGTTTATGATTGCATAAAGGCAGGTATTGTGGGACATTGTTGGATTGGTTTCACTGGTCATTTGACTACACCTAACATCTAGCCAACATGTAAGTACAGGTAAGTAGGCATTTGCATTCATTGTATATACCATTTGCATCTCATGCTAGAATAGTTTTCTTTCACATATGTACATATGCTTGTTTATATATATATATATATATATATATGATCTGGGGGTGATATCAACACCCCAAATAGTTGCTAATAGTTTATGTTGAGATCAGACAGGTTACAGGTTATGTCAGAGATGCTGAGGTTCTCATGCACTCTACAGTGAGCACATGTCCTCGAGTTGGATCCAAATGTTATCCCCCACTTTAGGGATAACTAAGGAGATTATGTCTCGATACCCACAGGTCCTAAACATGGAGTACCGAAAGCCAAATCGACTTGAGTATGGCCCTGGAGGGCCCATATTTTCTTCCTTCAGTGCCTCCACTTTGTCAGCAACAGCAACATCTATCACCTCGGCTTGGTCCTGTAACAGAGATAGATCTTGCTCCATGAGATAATGAGTCTGGGTATCATGGTACATGTCACTCTGATCCTCAAAACCTTTGAACATGTGCATTTAGTTCTTTTTGTTTCTAACGGGTGCTTTGATCTTATACTTATCCACTTGACCATGTCTAGGGGGAATGACAGGATGCCTTAGTAAGCTTGTGCCCATCGGTTTTGAGTTGCAGGGACTATTCCTCGACCCCTTATCTCCTCCACATGAAACTTAACATAATTTTTAATATAGTTTATGACATATGTGGTTAAGAACCATAGTGGTGGTGCAATGGTAATGGGGCTTGTATTAAGGATTTGGATGGTTATAGAGGTCATAGGTTCGACCCTCGTCGACTCCATATCTTTTAATATACCTTGACCAATGGGAGGTTGCCACGTGGTGGCCTCTCATTGGCTCGTACATGCTATGTGTCGGCATATGACTGGACCCCTTGGAGGTATGACTGTCCACTTAGTTGCTGATGAACCTCGCCGTGTCACTTTCCAACTAATCATGTGCCACATCACCTGTTGTACAAACATGTGCCACGTGTCATACTTGCAATGGTGACATGTGTCACCTCTTTTTTTTTTTTTTCCCTTTGACCTTTGACTTTGCTTGTTTGAACCAAACTTTGATCGCTTATAACTTTTGCATACGAACTCCATTTGAGACGTTGTTTGTGCCATTGGAAAGCTAACGACAATCTCCACTTAATGATATCCTTTTCATGATGATTTGAAACAATCAAATTTTGAGCATTTGTGGATCCCCTAGGACCTCTGTGTGCATTCTGTATCCTCCTGGACTTGTGTGAGCATTCGTTAGATCCTCTTGGATCATATATGAAAATAATTTCCCTTCCATGTTTTTTAATAAGTATGAATTGTTACCTATGGAAAAGAGGATTTTGTAAGGACCCAACCAAAGTTTCTGAAATTTAGAATGCTTTCCTTTATCGGCATGTGAAAAATCCCACAACAATACTTTCTAATTGGCTTTAAAGACAACATATTTGGTATTTTTATCAAAGTGTTTTTTAATAGATTGTTTCCTTTTCTTGAGATTTTCTAGAGCATGGTTTATTTGCTCTTCCAAGGCAAGAAAGGCATTTATTCTTTGAGAAATACCAGTCATATTCGATTCTTTAGCCTGTAATGCTAATCAAAGAGAGGTAAGTTCGAGGTCTACAAGCATAATAGTCTCCTGGCCATATAAAAGTTGAAATGGGGTATGACCAGTGCTAGACTTCATAGTGGTCTAATCTACTCGTGCATACATGAGTAGCATGTGCCCTTGGCGGGGCTTATCATCTATAATCTTCCTTAAAATTTTGACCAAGTTTTTATTAGTGGACTCAGCTTTCCCATTTCCTTATGGATAATAGGTAGAAGAAGTAAAATGTTTCACACCAAATTTACTAAGAAATTGAGTGAATTTTGCAGAGAATTTTTTTTTCCATTATCAGAAATAATTTTAATAGGAAGACCAAAACAAGAAAAATGTTAGATTCCATAAAAGAGATGACATGTTCATCTTGTGCATGCTTGAGTGGTACAACTTCAGTCCACTTAGTAAAGTAATATTTTGCTATATGTATGAAAATATGCCCATGAGAAGATGGAGGATTGATAGGGCCAATGAAATCTAAACCCCATTTGGAGAAGGGAAAATCAAGAAGAACAGGTTGCAAAGGCATGACAAAGAATTTCTCTTTGCCAACAAATTTTTGGCACTTATCACAAGCCCTTATGAATTTAAAAGAATCTCTGAAAATGTAAGGCCAATAATACCCTATTCTAAAGATTTTAAAAGCAATGGATTTCACTGCAAAGTGACCACCGATATGAATGTTTGAATCTACCGATCCATGGATTTATCTCAAGTTTTTTGAGTTGCTATATCATCTCTATATCGTACCAACAACCCATCAACAAATCTTCGAAATAAAGAATTGACTAACATCAGATATTTAGAGGCTTCAAGGTGGATCCTCCTGCATTGATGAGATTCTAGGTAATCATGAAACTTTTGGAACTGCAAAAAATAAATAAGGTCCTTATACCAAGGATGTTCAACTAGATCAAGATTCTGATTTTCAATAAAAAACAGTGTCGATAAAGCATTTTCATTGTTTTCAGAAGAATCACTTGGTTCGGGATGTTGATCCAAGTGAAGTGCTAAATCCCATCCCTTGATTTTTTTTTTAAGTGGTAATCGTTAAATTATGTTCTTGGATTTTTGCAAGCCAATGTGCAAGTTTTCCTGAAAGATGAGTTTGTGAAATAAAAAACTTGATAGTAGGTAAAGGGACTTTTACCTGCGTATGCTTGTCAAGAATAAAGTGGCGAAATTTTTCTATAGCTTTAGCAAGAGAAAAAATATGTTTTCAATAAGAGAATATTTGATTTCATAGTTAGATAGGCTCTGGCTCGTGTAAGCTATAGGTTGTTCATTGTTTTGATCATTTTTATGAGGAAAATCTCTCTGTGGCATGGGGTAAACCACAACAGACAAAATGACTGCATAAATCAACTCTAATCCCAAGTATGCTATATAAATGAAAATGCTAACAAGACAAGATAAAGAGCCTACCTCGTCCGGACGTTCGATGAAGACCATTGTTGAGCACACAACTCAAAGCTTTATGCCTGGAACTTGTCCTCAACAACCAAGATACACAAGCATATGGTGATAATATATAATGTTAGCATATAAAATAACATAATCTATTAACATACATGAAAAATACACCCATGGAATAATAATTCAAATATTTGCAAGATATCAATTGGACAAGAAAATAATATTTCTATTAAGATAATCAACAGAATATACAAGTGACAAACTTTTGTGTCAGCATGTCCTGGAACCGAGAAACTAAGTCCCTTCCAACTAGGCCTCCACCACTTCAATCCTCCACCAAAAGCAAGCTCATATAAAGGAGACAATGAGTTTCTCCATCAAAAAGGGAAGATCTTGGGGGTTGAACAATGTGTTTAGACTTTGAAGGACAAAGGGATGCAAACTCAATGTGAAGTGAAAATTTCTCCAGAGTATCTTTGCTCTCAAAAGTTGAATTTTCTCTTATTTCATGGCTTGGATATGGCTCAATTTATAGCCTTCAAATGGAACTGAAGGGTTGAGTCAGAACGTTTCCAATATATGGAAAGTCAAGGATCATGGATCTCGTGACATGACATGGAAACCCGACACAATTTTTAATCTTGAGCACCAAACTCGATGTACGAGGGATGTAGTGTTGCAACTTGTGTATACACATGCTGTCTAACTGGTAGGGCACGTATATGTGGGAAAATGTGATTTTTTGGCTCTTGGAAGTACAAAAGGGGACTTCAAGTCTGCATAGGGAAATGGAAAGGCCATCCAAGCAAGTTGCATGGGGTGAGGTAAAATTTGCTATAACAGATTCCCCCTAATGTGTGAGGTCAGAGGAGTATCTGCGATGGCAAAAATACATTATAATTCCCAGAAGTGGAGTAATGGAGACTCAGCTGGAAGAACTAGTTACTCATGAGAATATTACAATCCATAATGACTTTGTACTCATGGCTACCAATTTGAATTACACTGCAAAAGAAAAACATAAACTGCTTCTTCTGTCGAGTTTGTATAGATAATAAAGTCTTTGTCAAAATCTGGTTTCCCTGGGACCGATGCATAACTTATTGATTTTTTAATTCCTACAAAATATTTTTTGACATCCTCCATCCATGAAAAGGATTGATCCTCTTTTAGAAAATTATGAATAAGTTTGATCATTACAACAAAATTAGGAACAAATCTTCTAACAAAGTTAATCCTACCCATAAAATATTTTATTTTTAGATGTAGGGGTTGGAAGATTTAAAATAGCAGTAACCCTCTCAGGATCAATGTTGATCCCTGAATCTAAAACAATGTGACCAAGAAGTTTACCTTGAGTAACACCAAAAACATATTTTGAAGGATTTAGAGACATGCCAAATTTTCTGCATCGCAAAAATACTCTTTTACGATGATCAAAATGATCTAATCGGTTTTTAGAGTAAACAATTAAACCATAAAGATAGATCTAAATTATTTTACCAATAAGATCATCAAAAGTTATCTGCATAGGTCTCTAGAAAGTAGCACCTGCAATAGATAAGACAAAAGGCATTCATTCATAGGCGGAGTTCCCCCACCGAGTTGTAAAAGTGGTTTTATATTTGTATGTCCTCTTGACTCTAATTTGACTATAACCAAAAAAACCATAAAGTAAGGACATCATCTGTGATCCTGCTACTTGCTGCAAAATCATTTCCATATTAGAAAGGAGAAAGTTATCCTTAATGCTAGCTCTATTAAGTGCACGGAAATCAACACATAAACGAATGTCACCATTCCTTTTCAGTACATGAGCCAAATTAGACACCCACTCAGAGTATTTAACCGAAAAGATTATATGAGCATTTATTAACTTTTCCACTTCTTTTCTAATTATAGCTTCAAGAGTAGGGTTAATTAGCCTATGTTTTTGCCTAATAGGTTTTTCTCCTTCCTTAATTGGAATAACATGTTGGATGACACAAGGATCAAAACCAGGAAGATCCTCATAAGACCAGGCAAAAACATATCTAAATTCACGAAATAAATTCATGAATTTCTTCTTTTCATCTTCTAAACATTGGGATCCAATTTTTAAAAGTTTGGGATTTTCTTGAGTTCAATTGTTCATTGGAATGATATCTCTTATTTTCCGCTTTGAATCCTCTTCCTTATTGTCTTTTTTGTTGCTAACATCACTCGTTGAGAATGAGCTCTCGAGAGGAGTCAAGACTTTAGTAATTTTATCATCTTTAAGCAAAATTATTTCATTTGGCTTATAAGGCTCATTCTAAATAAAAGCACAAATGTTTCATCATCAGGGAAGACCTGCCATGATTCCACATTGTTAGGAAGATGAGGTCGATATAATGATAGAAAAGTGCAATCAGGTCTTTGAGGCAATAATTTCCTTGAAGGACAAGCTGCAAAAACAACTAACCTATCAGTTATTGAATTGAATTCCCTTTTGATGTGAGTGATGTTAAAAATTATCATATTTTAAATTAAATCCCAAACAACTTGGGTGTACCTCTTCAGTAACTTGTTAGTAGGATTATATATTTTCCTTACCAAATTGACAACAAGTTTTGAATCTCTGAAATAGTGAGATGACCACAACATAAGTTGTAAGCATTTTCAATTCCTAATAGCAAGGCTTCAAATTCAGTAACACTGTTCGTACGGGAAAATTCTAGTCGATAGGAAAAGTTGTGAATTTTACCTACATGATAGTATAATACAATTATTGCTCCATTATCTTCGCTTGAACATCCACCATCAAAGTGCATATGCCACATTCATCTTCACAATCCTAAGGTTGTTCAAGAGAAGCATCATCTTCATCGGAAAAAATAGAATACACACCCATATCTTCCTCAATATAATTTACATTAGGTTGAGGAACTTTTTCAATATATGGTGAGATTCGTCCTTCCCTTAAAACAATTATGTTCTTTCCATTTTTGGGAATGGACAAGTGTGAACGATCTAACAATAAAATAACCACCAGTCAAGACCTACCAATCTCTTTCCAAAATAATTGAGTAATTACTAATGGGCATGTCAATTCTAGTGTGGTTCTACTTTCAAGATGGGCATAGAGGACTAGAGTTACATCCTTAATCRCGTTGATTGTTGATTGTTGTTGATYATTATAGGACACCATGCTTCTCACATTTTCATTTGTACAAGAGATTCCTAATTCTTCCATAATAATCTTGGATATGACGTTAGGGCCAGATCCACCATCTATTAATAAACAATGAGTTGTCCTATCCATTATTTTTACAGAAATATAAAAAGGAGGATTTTTTATAGAATTTCTAAAATTATTTACACCTAATGTATTTACATGTGAATTGTCTCCATCATGATTTTTAGATAAACTAGCTATTAAAGAAGTTTTCCTTCCATATAATTCTTCAAATGTTGTTGTTCTGGGACAATGACCATATCCAAGAGAGATGCATCTTCTTTTATGTTAGCTAGTTGATTAAGAAGGTTATACTTTGATAGAGGAAAATAGGTTGATGCCCCTTGAAGTTGAGTTATCATGACAACCTTGTTAAGTTTTGAGATATTATTAGGTTTCTTTTCAATTTACTAGATAATAACATAGGTAGGATCGCTGAGAGAAACACAATCACAAGATACACAACATTTATCCTATGAAACCCTCATGGGGGGGAAAACCCAACAAAACTTTCTTAATATAGATAGCCAATACAATGCCAAGACGATAAACCAAAACACAAGAGAATATCCAACATTGAGCAATGCGCCTCTATCTTCCTTCTTCTCACAACTGCAACTCTCCAAACTTGCGCACTTGATGAGTGAATGAGTGAGTGAGATAATGAGGCATTGAATTCCTTTATTTATACTGGCTGCTAGGTGCTGGAAAGGTGTCTCTTCACTGGGCAGAGCTGACTTGTCTTCTTAGTGGTTAAAACCACTTTAATTAGGCCTGGGGGTCGACTTCTTAATGTGCATAATACAA
>JASDQU010681910.1:51735-71656 GCA_032191745.1 Picea mariana
TGTTGAGATCAGACAGGTTACAGGTTATGCCAGAGATGTTGAGGTTCTCATGCACTCTACGGTGAGCACATGTCCTCGAGTTGGATCCAGATGTTATCCCCCACTTTAGGGATAACTAAGGAGATTATGTCTCAAGGCCCACAGGTCCTAGACATGGAGTACCGTGAGCCAAATCGACTTGAGTATGGCCCTGGAGGGCCCATATTTTCTTCCTTCAGTGCCTCCACTTTGTCAGCAGCAAAAACATCTATCACCTCAGCTTGGTCCTGTAACAGAGATAGATCTTGCTCCATGAGATAATGAGTCTGGGTATCATGGTACATGTCACTCTGATCCTCAAAACCTTTGAACATGTGCATTTAGTTCTTTTTGTTTCTAACGGGTGCTTGGATCTTATACTTATCCACTTGACCATGTCTAGGGGGAATGACAAGATGCCTTAGTAAGCCTGTGCCCATCGGTTTTGAGTTGCAGGGACTATTCCTCGACCCCTTTTCTCCTCCACATGAAACTTAACATAATTTTTAATATAGTTTATGACATATGTGGTGAAGAACCATAGTGGTGGTGCAATGGTAATGGGGCTTGTATTAAGGATTTGGATGGTTATAGAGGTCGCAGGTTCAACCCTCGTCGACTCCATATCTTTTGATATGCCTTGACCAATGGGAGGTGTCCACGTGGTGGCCTCTCATTGGCTCGTACATGCTATGTGTTGGCGTATGACTGGACCCCTTGGAGGTATGACTGCCCACTTAGTTGTTGATGAACCTCACCGTGTCACTTTCCAACTAATAATGTGCCACATCACCTATTGTACAAACATGTGCCACGTGTCATACTTGCAGTGGTGACACGTGTCACCTCTNTTTGCTTGTTTGACCCAAACTTTGATCGCTTATAACTTTTGCATACGAACTCCATTTGAGGTGTTGTTTGTGCCATTGGAAAGCTAACGACAATCTCCACTTAATGATATCCTTTTCATGACGATTTGAAACAATCAAATTTTGAGCATTTGTGGATCCCCTAGGACCTCTGTGAGCATTCTGTATCCTCCTGGTCTTGTGTGAGCATTCGTTAGATCCTCTTGGATCATATATGAAAATAATTTCCCTTCCATGTCTTTTAATAAGTATGAATTGTTACCTATGGAAAAGGGGATTTTGTAAGGACCCAACAAAAGTTTCTGAAATTTAGAATGCTTTCCTTTATCGGCGTGTGAAAAATCCCACAACAATACTTTCTCATTGGCTTTAAAGACAACATATTTGGTATTTTTATCAAAGTGTTTTTTAATATATTGTTTCCTTTTCCTGAGATTTTCTAGAGCATGGTTTATTTGTTCTTCCAAGGCAAGAAAGGCATTTATTCTTTGATAAATACCAATCATATTCGATTCTTTAGCCTGTAATGCTAATCAAAGAGAGGTAAGTTCGAGTTCTACAAGCATAATAGCCTCCTGGCCATATAAAAGTCGAAATGGGGTATGATCAGTGCTAGACTTCATAGTGGTCTAATCTACCCGTGCATACGTGAGTAGCATGTGCCCTTGGCGGGGCTTATCATCTATAATCTTCCTTAAAATTTTGACCAAGTTTTTATTAGTGGACTCAGCTTTCCCATTTCCTTGTGGATAATAGGTAGAAGAAGTAAAATGTTTCACACCAAATTCACTAAGGAATTGAGTGAATTTTGCAGAGAATTTTTTTTTCCATTATGAGAAATAATTTTAATAGGAAGACCAAAACAAGAAAAATGTTAGATTCCATAAAAGAGATGACATGTTCATCTTGTGCACGCTTGAGTGGTACAACTTCAGTCCACTTAGTAAAGTAATATGTTGCTATATGTATGAAAATATGCCCATCACAAGATGGAGGATTGATAGGGCCAATGAAATCTAAACCCCATTTGGAGAAGGGAAAATCAAGAAGAACAGGTTGCAAAGGTATGACAGAGAATTTCTCTTTGCCAACAAATTTTTGGCACTTATCACAAGCCCTTATGAATTTAAAAGAATCTCTGAAAATGTAAGGCTAATAATACCCTATTCTAAATATTTTAAAAGCAATGGATTTCACTGCAAAGTGACCACCGATATGAATGTTTGAATCTATCGATCCATGGATTTATCTCAAGTTTTTTGAGTTGCTATATCATCTCTATATCATACCAACAACCCATCAACAAATCTTCGAAATAAAGAATTGACTAAGATCAGATATTTAGAGGCTTCAAGGTGGATCCTCCTGCATTGATGAGATTCTAGGTAATCATGACACTTTTGGAACTGCAAAAAATAAATAACGTCCTTATACCAAGGATGTTCAACTAGATCAAGATTCTGATTTTCAATAAAAAACAGTGTTGATAAAGCATTTTCATTGTTTTCAGAAGAATCACTTGGTTCAGGATGTTGATCCAAGTGAAGTGCTAAATCCCATCCCTTGATTTTTTTTGAAGTGGTAATCGTTAAATCATGTTCTTGGATTTTTGCAAGCCAATGTGCAATTTTTCCTGAAAGACGAGTTTGTGAAATAAAAAACTTGATACTAGGTAAAGGGACTTTTACCTGTGTATGCTTGTCAAGAATAAAGTGGCGAAATTTTTCTATAGCTTTAACAAGAGAAAAAATATGTTTTCAATAAGAGAATATTTGATTTCATAGTTAGATAGGCTCTGGCTCGTGTAAGCTATAGGTTGTTCATTGTTTTGATCATTTTTACGAGGAAAATCTCTCTATGGCATGGGGTAAACCACAACAGACAAAATGACTGCATAAATCAACTCTAATCCCAAGTATGCTATATAAATGAAAATGCTAACAAGACAAGATAAAGAGCCTACCTCGTCTGGACGTTCGAAGAAGACCATTGTTGAGCACACAACTCAAAGCTTTATTCCTGGAACTTGTCCTCAACAACCAATATACACAAGCATATGGTGATAATATATAATGTTAGCATATAAAATAACATAATCCATTAACATACATGAAAAATACACCCATGGAGTAATAATTCAAATATTTGCAAGATATCAATTGGACAAGAAAATAATATTTTTATTAAGATAATCAACAGAATATACAAGTGACAAACTTTTGTGTCGGCACGTCCTGGAACCGAGAAACTAAGTCCCTTCCAACTAGGCCTCCACCACTTCAATCCTCCACCAAAAGCAAGCTCATATAAAGGAGACAATGAGTTTCTCCATAAAAAAGGGAAGATCTTGGGGGTTGAACAATGTGTTTAGACTTTGAAGGACAAAGGGATGCAAACTCAATGTGAAGTGAAAATTTCTCCAGAGTATCTTTGCTCTCAAAAGTTGAATTTTCTCTTATTTTATGGCTTGGATATGGCTCAATTTATAGCCTTTAAATGGAACTGAAGGGTCGAGTTAGAACATTTACAATATATGGAAGGTCAAGGATCATGGATCTCGTGACATGACATGGAAACCCGACACAATTTTTAATCTTGAGCACCAAACTCGATGTACGAGGGATGTAGTGTTGCAACTTGTGTATACACATGCTGTCTAACTGGCAGGGCACGTATATGTGGAAAAATGTGATTTTTTGTCTCTCGGAAGTACAAAAGGGGACTTCAAGTCTTCATAGGGAAATGGAAAGGACATCCAAGCAAGTTGCATGGGGTGAGGAAAAATTTGCTATAATAGATTCCCCCTAATGTGTGAGGTCAGAGGAGTATCTGCGATGGCAAAAATACATTATAATTCCCATAAGTGGAGTAATGGAGACTCAGCAGGAAGAACTAGTTATTCATGAGAATATTACAATCCATAATGACTTTGTACTCATGGCTACCAATTTGAATTACACTACAAATGAAAAACATTAACTGCTTCTTCTGTCGAGTTTGTATAGATAATAAAGTCTTTGTCAAAATCTGGTTTCCCTGGGACCGATGCATAACTTATTGATTTTTTAATTCCTACAAAATATTTTTTGACATCCTCCATCCATGAAAAGGATTGATCTTCTTTTAGAAAATTATGAATAAGTTTGATCATTACAACGAAATTAGGAACAAATCTTCTAACAAAGTTAATCCTACCCATAAAATATTTTATTTTTAGATGTAGGGGTTGGAAGATTTAAAATAGCAGTAACCCTCTTAGGATCAATGTTGATCCTTGAATCTAAAAAAATGTGACCAAGAAGTTTACCTTGAGTAACACCAAAAACATATTTTGAAGGATTTAGAGACATGCCAAATTTTCTGCATCGCAAAAAGACTCTTTTACGATGATCAAAATGATCTAATCGGTTTTTAGAGTAAACAATTAAACCATCAAGATAGATCTAGATTATTTTACCAATAAGATCATCGAAAGTTATCTGCATAGGTCTCTAGAAAGTAGAACCTGCAATAGATAAGACAAAAGGCATTCGTTCATAGGCGGAGTTCCCCCATCGAGTTGTAAAAGTGGTTTTATATTTGTATGTCCTCTCGACTCTAATTTGACTGTAACCAAAAAACCATAAAGTAAGGACATCATCTGTGATCCTTCTACTTGCTGCAAAATCATTTCCATATTAGGAAGGAGAAAGTTATCCTTAATGCTAGCTCTATTAAGTGCACAGAAATCAACACATAAATGAATGTCACCATTCTTTTTCAGTACTTGAGCCAAATTAGACACCCACTCAGAGTATTTAACCGAAAAGATTATATGAGCATTTATTAACTTTTCCACTTCTTTTCTAATTATAGCTTCAAGAGTAGGGTTAATTAGCCTATGTTTTTTCCTAATAGGTTTTTCTCCTTCCTTAATTGGAATAACATGTTGGATGACACAAGGATCAAAACCAGGAAGATCCTCATAAGACTAGGCAAAAACATATCTAAATTCACGAAATAAATTCATGAATTTCTTCTTTTCATCTTCTAAACATTGGGATCCAATTTTTAAAAGTTTGGGATTTTCCTGAGTTCAATTGTTCATTGGAATGATATCTCTTATTTTCCGCTTTGAATCCTCTTCCTTATTGTCTTTTTTGTTGCTAACATCACTCGTTGAGAATGAGCTCTCGAGAGGAGTCAAGACTTTAGTAATTTTATCATCTTTAAGCGAAATTATTTCCTTTGGCTTATAAGGCTCATTCTAAATAAAAGAACAAATGTTTCATCATCAGGGAAGAGCTGCCATGATTACACATTGTCAGGAAGACGAGGTCGATATAATGATAGAAAAGTGCAATCAGGTCTTTGAGGCAATAATTTCCTTGAAGGACAAGCTGCAAAAACAACTAACCTATCAGTTATTGAATTCAATTCCCTTTTGATGTGAGTGATGTTAAAAGTTATCATATTTTAAATTAAATCCCAAACAACTTGGGTGTACCTCTTCAGTAACTTGTTAGTAGGATTATATATTTTCCTTACCAAATTGACAACAAGTTTTGAATCTATGAAAATAGTGAGATGACCACAACATAAGTTGTAAGCATTTTCAATTCCTAATAGCAAGGCTTCAAATTTAGTAACACTGTTCGTACGGGCAAATTCTAGTCTATAGGAAAAGTTGTGAATTTTACCTACATGATAGTATAATACAATTATTGCTCCATTATCTTCACTTGAACATCCACCATCAAAGTGCATATGCCACATTCATCTTCACAATCCTAAGGTTGTTCAAGAGAAGCATCATCTTCATCGGAAAAAATAGAATACACACCCATATCTTCCTCAATATAATTTACATTAGGTTGAGGAAATTTTTCAATATACGGTGAGATTCGTCCTTCCCTTAAAACAATTATGTTCTTTCCATTTTGGGGAATGGACAAGTGTGAACGATCTAACAATAAAATAACCACCAGTCAAGACCTACCAATCTCTTTCCAAACTAATTGAGTAATTACTAATGGGCATGTCAATTCTAGTGTGGTTCTACTTTCAAGATGGGCATAGAGGACTAGAGTTACATCCTTAATCACGTTGATTGTTGATTGTTGTTGATTATTATAGGACACCATGCTTCTCACATTTTCATTTGTACAAGAGATTCCTAATTCTTCCATAATAATCTTGGATATGATGTTAGGGCCAGATCCACAATCTATTAAGAAACAATGAGTTGTCCTATCCATTATTTTTACAGAAATATAAAAAAGAGGATTTTTTATAGAATTTCTAAAATTATTTACACCTAATGTATTTACATGTGAATTGTCTCCATCATGCTTTTTAGATAAACTAGCTATTAAAGAAGTTTTCCTTCCATATAATTCTTCAAATGTTGTTGTTGTTCTGGGACAATGACCATGTCCAAGAGAGATGCATCTTCTTTTATGTTAGCTAGTTGATTAAGAAGGTTATACTTTGATAGAGGAAAATAGGTTGATGCCCCTTGAAGTTGAGTTATCATGATAACCTTGTTAAGTTTTGAGATATTATTAGGTTTCTTTTCAATTTACTAGATAATAGCATAGGGAGGATCACTGAGAGAAACACAATCACAAGATACACAACATTTATCCTGTGAAACCCTCATGGGTGAGAAAACCCAACAAAACTTTCTTAATATAGATAGCCAATACAATGCCAAGACGATAAACCAACACAGAAGAGAATATTCAACATTGAGCAATGCGCCTCTATCTTCCTTCTTCTCACAACTGCAGCTCTCCAAACTTGCGCACTTGATGAGTGAATGAGTGAGTGAGATAATGAGGCATTGACTTCCTTTATTTATACTGGCTGGCAGGTGCTGGAAAGGTGTCTCTTCACTGGGCAGAGCCGACTTGTCTTCTTAGTGGTTAAAACAACTTTAATTAGGCCTGGGGGTCGACTTCTTAATGTGCATAATACAATTAGGGTTTGATGAATCCACAAAAGGGGATTTGGTCAATTACAATGCCCGACATGATCAATCCACAAAATGGGATTGACATAATGAATAATGACTCAAAAATAAATAGAATACTTTTTGCAGTTACAATATTTCAACACCCCCCCTTAACAAGAAGGGTATTATACAACATCATCAGGAGAGAGAGAAGGAAAAAACATCAACATCATTTGGAGCATTGATTGGCACATCTATAAATTATCAGAAGTTTTTCTCATCATCATCGTTCACAGCATGGAGCTGGAGTAACATTATCATCCTCATGAGCATGAGGCTAGAGTAACATCATCATCATCTTTAGCATGAGGCTAAAGTAACATCATTTTCTTCTTGAGCATGAGGCTAAAGTAATATCATCAACATATTCAACGAGAAGGTGAAGTGGCATCATTATCATCATCAAATTCAACAAGAAGGTGAAGTGGCATCATTATCATCATCAAATTCAACAAGAAGGTGAAGTGGCATCATGATAATGATCATCTTCAACAAGAAGCTGAAGTGGCATCATTATCATCTGCATAAACATTAATTAATATAACACTAATACATCATCATCATCAATAACAACACGAGGATGATACATCATCATCATCAACAACATCATCAACATCACAGAACAAAGGTTGGAGCAACAATATCATCACAACACGAAGATTGGAGTATCAACATCATCACAACACGAAGGATGGAACCACGTCAACATCAACACTAAACTAGAAATCTTCAGCATGAGGCTGGAACCACATCAACATCAACACGAAGCTAGAAATATTCAATACAAGGCTAGAACCACATCAACATCAACAGGAAGCTGGAAATCTTCAGCACAAGGCTGGAACCACATCAACATCAACACAAAGCTGGAAATCTTCAGCACAAGGCTGGAACCACATCAACATTAGAACAAAGCTAGAAATCTTTAGGACAAGGCTAGAACCACATCAACATCAACATCAACACGAAGCTAGAAATCTTCAGCACAAGGCTGAGATCTCAACAACATCAGCACGGAGCTGAAAATATTCAACACAAGGCTGACATCTCAACAACATCATCACGAAGCTTGAAATATTCATCACTAGGCTAGCATCACAACATCATCAACACGAAGCTGGAAATATTCATCACTAGGCTAACATCAACACTACTCCCCATTTCGAGGGAGGTCCTTTCGAAATACACCAAGCTTGTCTCGAAAGTGCTTAAACTTTTCACGAGACAGAGTCTTGGTCAACACATCAACAACATGTTCATCCATGCCAACATAATGGAGCTTTATGGATCCTCTCTACAACATATCACAAATGAAGTGATACCAAATCTCTATGTGCTTCGACTCATCCTGAAACACATCATCTTTATACAACACTAGTTATCACATAGGATCACGATGGCTTCCATATCGAGATCAAATAGACCTGTCAACAATATCTGAAGCTATATGGCTTCATAATTTGGTGGAACATGCAACAATGTATTCTGCTTATGTCGTGCTGGGAGCAATGTTGGATTGCTCCCTACTCTGCCATGAGATCATGGCTGACCCCAGATTGAAACAACATCTTGAAGTGCTCTTTTCTATCAAAAACACTTCTAGCTCAATCTGAATTAGTATATACATACAATCTTAAGTCATGATCTCTATGATAGCAGAGACCAAAATCCAATGTACCCTTAAGGTATCTCATCAAATGTTTTGCAACATCAAGGTGAACACGTTTGGGTTCTACCAGATATCGACTAAAGGCAACACATATATTTGGCTTGGTATTCGTTAGATACATCACCAAATCAATAATCTGTCTGTACAAAGTAGCACCAACCAATTCTGACGAGGTATCTACTAGAAGCTTCAACTTCGTTTCCATGGGTGTGTACATGGATTTACATTTCAACATGTCAAACCTCTTCATTATTTTAATTGCATACTTCCCTTGGTTAAGGAAGATCTTCTATGTGCTCTGCTAGACTTCAAGACCTAAGAGATAATGCATTAGGTCTTTCATCAAAATCTGTAGCGAGCTTCTTCTACAATTCGTGATGAGATTTTATTCATCTTGTCAATAATACATCATCTACATATAGTATCAAAATCACTGGCTCATCATTCATAACCTTGAGGTAAAGGTTAGAATCAGATTTACTCTTGGTAAATCCCAAGCTTGTCAGGAAACTGTCAATTTTTCCATATCAAGCTTTGGGAACTTGATTCAACCTGTACAGATCCTTCTTCAACCTGCAGACCCGAGTCTTTCTATTTTCAACTTCAAACCAAATTTTCACATTACATTGTACCAATCGGGTACACTTTCTCAATTGCAACTCAATTTGCACAATCATGTGCTAGTTCTATGTGCTCTCTACAAAGCACTATCTGTCTCATTGTCTGAGAGTATGTCCTCTCCTATTTTTGTAACTCGTTCCTTTTGGAACTGGTACTATGAACCTGCAGTTGCTCTGAAGCTAAGAATGGTTTCTCCATTCTCACCGTGACTGCTGAAATCAAAGAGTAAATCCTCTAGTCCATCATGGAAACAAATTCATCTGAAACTAAGAGTGGCTCAATAACTGATATTGAATGTAGCTCTTCTTCTTTCATGGAGGTAACTCTATCTTTTATTGTAGTCATGTCTCCATGACCCAACTAATGTACCGCACCAACTGCCACTCAATTTTGAATATGGGGATTTCTCCCCCTACATATCATACTATATATGAATCATGGTTGTTCTGGTTGTCTTCATGAATACTAGAGTTATTTCTTCAATTACTGGAGTAAGTGTCTCGTCATAGTATTCTCCCTCTTGCTGGGAGAATCCTCTGGACACACATCAGGCTTTGTACATCTGCAACATGCTTGATCTGTTTAGATCAATCTTGGAAGTGAATATTGACTTCTCTTCTAGTCTCATGGAAGAATCCATATCCTACTATTTCTGACTGGCTTCCTTCTTTGTCACTGAAACAAGGGAATCTTCCCAGGAGATTTCATATCTCCTAGAAGTTTCTGAAGGTACGATCTAGTATTCTCATGGCATCTGTCTCCTAGTCCTAGAAGTTGTCTCTTCATCTGATCCTTTCTAAGGCCAGGCTTACTCTCGATTTCTTCTGAGTCTACAAGGACTTCATCATGTCTTATGGGGTATACTTGGTGTTGAATACCAAGTCTAAATATGAAAAGCTAAGTTAGACTTCAAGTGAATTCTGCTTTCTGTCAAGGTGGCTTCATTATCCTTTGAACAAGTCTACTGTAAGTTCTTGTTCTAATGTTCGATAATATTTGGAGCCTTCTGCTCCTTATAATCAATCTCCATATGAGATACTCTAGATCTCAAAAGATAGCTTATTCTTCATCTTCTTTAGTAAATGAATGTATATGGTCATGTACATAGTCTACTTTATGTCTCATCTAACTTGTTGACTTCTGCAACCTTCATTATAGCTTCCTCAGGGTTATCACATGTGACCTGAGACAAGGTCAACAAAACAACAAGAAAAAATAATACTCTTTTGATAATAGTAAGTAAAACAATAACACGAATAATCGTCGCAGTAGCTCCTTTAGAGCTATCACTTGTGACCTATCTAAAACAAAGATAAAAAATAAGAAATACAATATGAAATGAGGTCAACACTCTTCTAGTGTTGTGATCAAACATTCCTCCATGGTAACTTGGAACCAACACAAGAAGTTTCTCCTAGAGGATATGTTAGTTGTATATGTTAAATGATTACATTAAGCATTTATCTCAATATGCTCACATGCTACCAAGTATAATACTTTTCAAAGATTGCTACCTAAACTATAGTGTTTACTTGTAAAGGGGTAGTTATCAACTTGTCATGTGCAACTTTGAATCTTATCAACTTAATTAATCAAACCTAGAACCTGGAGCCTTGTCCTAAAGAATGAGTGTGTTTATTTTCTTCCAAGTCTCCTTCACTCAAGATGACGAGTGCTTTCTTCAACCTGTATTATGTACTAAGCCAATATGCTATCTTGACAGAAAGCTGGGTAGAGGATAAACTCTATGATCTCAACTTTAATCAATCTAATACTTTGACTTAGATTTTGACCAATGGTTAGTATGATGGTCATAGCTTCAACATGCAACCTAGATCAAAATAATGTCATAAAAAATAGATGCATATTAGAATAATCAAACCTGGGTTGCATTATTCCTCTGAATGTGTTGGATCTTGAGATCCTTCTGGATCTATGGTAAGAGATCCCTTCTCCTACAAATACCCTTTAAAGCTTAACAATTTAAACACATGTGAATACATACCTCTGTTAGTATTTGTAGGTAGTGGCACCATCTGGTAGCAACGATAATAATTACCAACTCTTAAAAAATTCAAGGGTGATTGCAACTGGTACTGCGGCTGATACATCAATTGATTATGAAACTGCAACTACAAATTAAGGTTTTATGAGGAAACCCTAATTTTTCAAACTTCAAATTTTGAAATTCTGATCCAGGAGCTAGATGTGGCGAGTTGAGGTGAGTAAGCTGGTGCAGTCAGATTTATGAAAATCCAAATTTTACCCCTTGAAACTGAGCTTGCAGAAATTTGGACTAGTACTTCTGGTACTAGTTTTGGTTTCCTAGTTTTTTGATACTTCTGGTTTTTTGGTTTTCTTGTACCAGTCAAAACTAGGGTTTGAATTTCTGGAGTATCTGACCACTGAAAAGGTGCGCTCAAGCTTCCAAAGAGTTCCCTAGGCTAGGGTGCACTTTTCTAGATGGTTTTTAGTCTGATATTCCTCTTCAACAAAAAGCCCTAATTTTCTTGTACGACAACAATGACATTTTTCTTTATCCAGTGAAACATGCTATCTTCAGCTTAGCTCTGAAACCATGTTAAGTTTTGAGCTATTATTAGGTTTCTTTTCAATTTACTAGATAATGACATAGGTAGGATCACTGAGAGAAACACAATCACAAGATGCACAACATTTATCCTGAGAAACCCTCACGGGGGACAAAACCCAACAAAACTTCCTTAATATAGATAACCAATACAATGCCAAGATGATAAACCAAAACACTAGAGAATATCCAACACTAAACAATGCACCTCTCTCTTCCTTCTTCTCCCAACTACAACTCTCTAAACTTGCACACTTGATGAGTGAATGAGTGAGTGAGGTAATGAGGAGTTGGATTCCTTTATTTATACTGGCTGGCAGGTGCTGGAAATGTGTATCTTCACTGGGCATGGCCGAATTGTATTCTTAGTGGTTAAAACCACTTTTATTAGGCTCAGGGGCTGACTTCTTAATGTGAATAATACAATTAGGGTTTGACCAATCCACAAAAGGGGATTTGGTCAATTACAATGCCCGACATGATCAATCCAAAAAAGGGGATTGATATCATGAATAATGATTCAATAATAAATACAATACTCTTTGCAGTTACAATATTTCAACAAACTTGAGGGTTTGAGCTTTGGGAAGAAGAACTAGGAGTAAAGGTAGTCATAGGGTTACTACCCCTTCCCTTATTTGCATAAGATTTATTCCTAGTATCAACTAGCATTATTGCTTCCTTAGGAGTCCAATCTAAGGCAACAATGGTCGTTTCAATCCTTTTGCCAAATATTGATCCAGGTGGATATCGGTGGCCACCCACCTTTTCCGACTGGCTCAAAACAGTTTTCTGGCAATTTTGGTAATTTACTATTTTTAGCAGGTTTTCACTTTTGGAGCCGTTTTGAGGCCCTAAATGATGTTTTTTTTTGGGAAAATGGGGCATAATAATTTATTTCATTCAATATTTCCCCCAAAATGAATCTCCTCAAAGATACCTTTCCAACGGGCTATCATACACCTAGAACGGAGATCGTATGAAAAAGTTACAACCTCGTGAAGTTGATGTACTAACTTACCCAAACGGGGCCCACATGACTTTTGGCGCTTCATCTCCTAGGGTTAGGTTTTTGGATGTCTAGGGTTTTTGGCATTCCTGTTTATTCTAAAAAGGCCTTCAGAGCCTCATTGTAATCATCTTCTTGCGAATGAGTGCAACTGTCACATCTCTTCTCAGAGATAAGCTGCCACCATTCCAACAAGCTTGTTTCCACTGCATTTTACAGTTTCAACTTATTTCCTTATTGAATAGAAAACCAGTTTTACTGTATCTCTATTATTTTGTGTTAAGCACTTATTAATAATCTGTAGTCCTTTTGTTCTGCTCATAAAATCCAAATCAGTGGTATCAGAGTGGTCTTCTCCTTGTCGTCTTAATGCATGTCCCCAAAGAGGTCAAAGTACAAAGAGTTGGGTCTCGAGCTTGTTTCTCTTGAGTAAAAAAGCTCTTGCATGCCCAAACAACTTCTCATGGCAGGAGAAAATAAATATGATGGGACAAGAGATCCTTTCAAACTGTTGATTGAGGAATTCCTCACGCAACAGAGGAACGAGATGATTGATAGTTTTGCGCAAATCCTTCGGCGGCTACCAACAGACAACACATCTTCTTCAAGTGGAGGCGCCGCCCCCTTCAAGGTACAAATAATCTTCGATGTTCCTATATTTGAAGGTCAGATAGACACAGATGCTGTAGACAAGTGTTTAAATCTACTAGAAGGGTATTTTTCTGTCCATAACTTTTCGAATAGAGAAAATATTACTTTTGCGCTCCTCAAAGTCATTCCCCATGTCAAAGATTGGTGGTAAACTTTCTGTGAGAAAAAGGAAACAGAGGAACCCTCATTATTTACAGTCACGACCACCTAGGAATCCTTCAGGGATGCTATTAAGGAACAATACTACCTTGTCATAAGTTATGACGACTTGTATACCAAATGAACCACACTGTAGCAAGAAAGAGACCAAGTAGTGCCAAATTTCACAAATATCTTCCATACCTTGCACACCAAGGTGGGTATCAAAGATTCGAAGCAAATTTTGGTGCTCAAGTATCACGGTGCTCTGCATAGATACATCCATACTGAAATGTAATTTCTAGACATCTCATCCTTGGGCACGACCTACCGATATGTCGTCAAAATTGAGCAGAAGCTCAAACAAAAGACACGACACTTTGGGCCTGGGAACCCCACACAACAAAATCCAAGAAAGGGGAGCCCGAACCCACAGAACAAAGTACAAAGAAAATATGGACAGTATCAAGACAACCAGTCCAAGACGCAAGCAAAGGACACTAGAAAGACAAAGAAAGATACCAGGAAGTGGTGCGACTTCCATAAGAGCCCCTGGCATAACACTGCTGACTGCCGCTCAAAGCAGTCGCTGGTGGCCAAAGTGAAAGCCTCTGAATCAGATGCGGGTTCTGACTTTGAGCCAGAACCATAAATGGGAAGACGAATCATTAACGTGGAACCCAGTGCCATCATTGCTGCCACCAAGCTCAAGTCTGGTGAACCAGATGAACAAGAAGAAGGAGAGTGCCTCTTCCATTCACAGATGTGGGTAAAAGGAACCCCACTGCACTTCATCGTTTATAGCGGTAGCTAGAAGAACCTCATCTCAGTAGAGGTCATCAAGTGTCTGGCCCTGCCAACAAAGCCGCACCGATAACCCTACACCATTGGATGGTTGCGCCAAGGAAGCGATCTTTGCTTCAGCCAACAGTGTCGACTGTCGTACGACATCAAGCCCTTCAAATACGAGGTATTGTGTAATGTTGCTTCTGTCTAAGTTTGTGATGTTCTTTTGGGCCAACCTTATATATGGAAATGTCACGCTGTATATGAGTCTAGGCCTCGTAGTGTTATTATTACTTTGAATAGGAAACTGAAAGGATACTCGAGGCAGTCGCACCGATTACTATTTCCTTGATCTCTGCTAAGCATTGCAGGAAGGTCATCTCGTAGATGGGGAGGTTTTTCTTCTTCATGATTTGCTCTTAGAATAAGTGAAAGATCATAGCCACATCCAGGGTCTCTGTGGCTGACCTCTCCACACAGCAGAAGCAAGTAGATAAGGTCGTGGAAGAATACTCATCAAGTAGATAAGTAGAAGCAAGTAGATAAGATCGCCATCAAAAATGGTCCACATACTTGCAAAAATTCCACCTCAACATCAAGTATAAAACATGAAGCACCAATCGCGTCGCTGATTGCCTCAGCAGACCACCAGTCATGACACTCACCACGGTGCTAGACTCTTGTGGCCATGAGATCTTTGGATGGCCCCAACTCTATGAGATAGACCCAGACTTTGCCACCACCTACCAAATGTTGGGTGCAAACGCATTTGTCGATAATTTCCATCTTTAGGATGGGTTGTTATGTCGTCTGGGACATATCTATGTTCCATCAAGCGAGCAAGCGAAGTTGAGCTGGGAATCCCACTACAGTCGGGTGGCAGGACACTTCGACATTGAAAAGATAGTGGATATGATACAAAAACATTTCTATTGGCCGAAACTTCGACATGAGGTCAACAAGTATATCAGGTCCTGCACCGCCTGCGCTATTACCAAACCGACCACTAATAAACAAGGCCTATACACCCCTCTTACTACTCCTGACAGGCCATGGGAATCCATCTCAATGAACTACATGTCGGGCCTCCTGTCCACCAAGCGGGGAAATGACTGTGTTTTTGTGGTTGTTGATCGCTTTTCTAAGATGGCGATTCTGGTTGCCTGCAAGAAGAGCATCACAACAGAGGCCACTGCTAAGCTCTTATTTGAATGAGTCTGGGTACATTTTGGAATCCCACAAACCATTGTCTCATATCAGGATAGTCAATTTCTTAGCACATTCTGATCGAGCCTCTGGTCACTACTGGACACCAAGCTCATCAAATCCATGACCTTCCACCCCCAGACAGATGGCCAAACCGAGTTCGTAAATCGAATGATTGTGCATATCCTTCACATGTATAATTACAAGCACCCTCACACATGGGATGATAACCTACCCTATGTCCAACATAGATACAACTGAGCCTTGCATAGCTCAATCGATGACAGCCCCTTTCATGTGGGGTTGGGATTCCAACCATTGGGTCCCATAGATGTTGCACTTCCCCTTGCGGTCACCTTGACCGACTCATCTCTTGATCCAACTCAAGCTGAAAAATCCACCCGGTTCATTGAGAAGATCTAGTACATCTGCCAACAGGTTCAGGATATGCTACAAAAGTCCAATAACAAGTACAAGTAGCACCATGATCAACATCGGGTGCCACATAAGTTTCAGGTGGGCGGCAAAGTTTGGTTGCACTTGCAGAAAGAACGCCTTACAGGACCCCATCGGAAGCTTCACCCATTCCATTATGGGCCATACACCATCACCAAGGTCGTGGGGATAATTATTTTGAGCTCAACATTCCTCCTTTCCTTGGCCTACACCCGGTGTTCAACGTGGATCTCCTTCGCCCTTATTTCCCACCATTATTGAACACCTCAGAAGTAGTAGAACAATTGACACCAACAAATCTCAACCCTGAATGCATACAACATGCATCCAATGATCAGATTGTGGACACACAGATCAAGGGCACTCAATAGGAAAGGATTCAACTTTATCGAGTTGTCAAAGCAGGGTAGCTCTTGCACCAAGGCAAGTGGCTCACCTGGGGCCAAATGCAACAAAAATTTCCTCATCTGATGGGGGAACTCAACGCAATGGAGACCATTGATTCCTAATGAGGGAGGATTTATCCAGGTGGAAATTGGTGGCCACCCACCTTTTCCGACTGGCTCAAAACAGTTTTCTGGCAATTTTGGTAATTTACTATTTTTAGCAGTTTTCACTTCTGGAGCCGTTTTGAGGCCCTAAACGATGTTTTTTGGGAAAATGGGGAGTAATATGGTTTTGAAATCACATTGGACCCAAAATAAATCTCCTCGACGATACCTTTCCAACGGGCTATCATACACCTAAAATGAACATCGTATGCAAAAGTTACGACCCCAGGAAGTTGATGTACTAACTTACCCAAACGGGGTGCACATGACTTTTGGCGCTTCATCTCCTAGGGTTAGGTTTTTGGATGTCTAGGGTTTTGGGCATTCATGTTTATTGTAAAAATGCCTTCAGAGCCTCATTGTAATCATCTTCTTGCAAATGAGTGCAACCATCACATCTCTTCTCAAAGATAAGCCACCACCATTCCAACAAGCTTGTTTCCGCTGTATTTTACAGTTTCAACTTATTTCCTTATTGAATAGAAAACCAGTTTTACTATATCTCTGTTATTTTGTGTTAAGCACCTGTTAATAATTTGTAGTCATTTCGTTCTTCTCATAAAATCTGGATCAAAGATACACTCATGTGCTCTTTTATTAACTTCACAAGTACTCTCCTCGTGATTATCATAACAAAAATTAGACCAAGCCCTATAGAGAATATCCTTTGACTGATTATGAAATGAGGTATTAGTTGGTCGGTTTCTCAAAAAAAATTGAGTGGAAGACTCATCATGAACTGATGTTGAAGTGAACCCTTTCCTTTCATAAGCAATCATTCAATTTCTCATATCTTGGACAAGTTGCGAATTGTTGACATATCAATATGCTATATATAATCTTCATTGGGAAGACCTGTTCTTTCCAATTGTTCTTCATACTCTAAGCAAGTTTAAAGTGCAGACCCTAGACTTGTTACACTTTTCTATTCTAATATTTGATGATAAGAAGAAGGAAATGCATTATAGTATTGGATAAAAGTAGCTTGGTTACGAGGTCAGACCAATTCAGGGATTTGATTATATAGCTTAGTGAAACAAAGATTGAAGGACTTGATTGTTTCACCATTATTGTATACAATGTTGTTATATTACCATAATAAAATTGTTGGTTTCTTAGGTTGCTTGTAAGTTGATTTAAACCAATAAGTCAATTCATACCAAGTCAAAAATATTTTAGGAGGTAATTCAAAGAAATTAACAACAACTTTTCCTTCTAAAGAGTTGACAAACAAGTGCATGCAAGTGTCATTTTCATTAAATCCTATGTTGTGACATGCATTAGAAAATGCAATCAAATGTTCTTTCGTGGAAATGGTGCCATTCCCTGAGAACTTAGGTAAATGATCCCTGAATTTTGGAAGGGGATTTTCAACTGGGGTAAGGTTTAAAGGTGAAGATACATGCCATGGTGTAGTCGTTGCATCTTCTTCAAATTTAAATAAATAAATTTTTTTAATCACTTTGGCAAGATTTGTCGTAGATTGGACTAGAATGTGATGGCTAAAGATGCTTCCAATTATTGATGACGAAGAATCTTGTGAAGAAGTGGATGTACTTGTACTTGAAGATGTCATCTTGAAAGTGATAGAAATTGAAGATATTGATGAACTAGAAGAGTCATATAAATATCTTCGATGTTTAGGTAAAAAACTTTCTAAAACAACTTTTCTTCTTCCTATTTCAGATACAAGATTAATCTCAGGAGATAAACCTCTTGTTCTTCGATAAGAATGAGATCCATAAGATATATGTCAACCTTTTATCGAGGGGGATAATTTCGGGCTTGCCTTTGTTGGGATTCCCACTGTTCACAAATTCTTACGTCTCTAGCAATAACCTGTGAAGAACAATCAAGTTCAACGCGTTTGTGAAAAATTTCTAAAATCACATTAAATAAAGTCAAAGAAATACTAGTCTGATCATCTAAACTATCTCTAATGTTAGGTTGTCGTGCAACAGGAAAAGTCACGCAATCATAAAATAAAAGAATAAAACTAAGTACAAAAAATAAAGCGCAACTACCATAGAAATATGGAGAAATTTCTCCAGTATGGTCGCCAAATAAATGTTGATGAAAAGGAATGGATGTCCTTATACCAACATTTTCGAATTTCATCCTTAATATTTATTAAAATATCACCTTGTTCCTCCATAAATAAATGTGCATCCCATGTCATTCAAACATTCATAACATATAAATATCTAATCAGCCTATAATAAAGTATCCCAAAGGATACTTGTGACTCCCAAATATCGAATATATATATGTAAACATCCTCAAAATAAATAAGTCAGTATGTTGTCCAAAAATATTTGCTACCAAAAATATTTGTTGTCCAAAATAACTAAAGTTTGTCCCAATAGTCGAAATAAAAGAACGCGACAAAATTAAAAATCATACTTTTTATGTGAGGTAGTTTGCCTCTGTCCACTATCCTTAAAATCTACCTCTTTGAGCACTTGTGAATCTGCCTTGATAGGAAATTTATCTTTGGCTAATGATGCCTCTGGGTGCATGTCTCCAAAAGAGATATGTCTGTCTTCATTCCTGGGGTGTTGGGAATGAGATGTAATTGAATGTGAAGATGTCTCAGATTGGTCAGACTTAGCAGAATTTGACAATTGTTTTCCTTTACTAGGTTCAAGTTCTTGAGAAATGGACTTAAGTCTTTTTAGGGGATGAGATGAATGAACATGTGATGTCATTGATGCAATGTTTTGAGCTGGTTGTTGAAGGGGAGGAGGAGGTAATGTAAAAGACACTATGGGCCATCTGTCAAAATGAGTTTGGGGAGGTTGTACAACATCATTCCAATCATCGTTGACTGGAACTTCTAGCATCAAGGATACATGTGATTGCACTGGTATGCCAAAAATGCTACGACGAGGATGCAATGGTGGTCTTTCTGGTGAAGGAGGAGCTCAGAAGGCTCTTTTCCTAGCTAAGTTCAAGAAACCTATCTACAAAAATTGATTGAACTCTCCAGAGTCTGCATCAAAGTGAATGGAGAATCGTAACCTTGTGTTTCCTCTTTGCCAAAAATCATTTGACCTCCTTTATTTGTTTCCTTTGCCTTTATTTCCTCCACCATAGTTGCCTCTATTGAAAAAGCTAATCTATAACCATGATAATCTAATTAGCATAAGTATAAATCCACAGTAAGATAGAACATCTAATACAATTGATCTAAATGATTAGAGTGGCTCTAACATGACACAACCATAAAACATAAATGGGAAATGGAAAGGGATGAAGTGAAAAAGGGAAAGAAGCAAATTATTCATCAACCACAACTAATATACAAATTTGCAATCCATGAATGTTTGATCATTATCAAAAGAAATTTTCCCATATTTCAT
>JASDQU010681911.1:0-22295 GCA_032191745.1 Picea mariana
AGAATCCTTTCAATATATAGGAGAGGGTGAGATGGTTACATGGATGAGAATGATCCCATCAAATCAGAGAAGCTAGTAAAATGACAATCATACGAATGCCAACTCATTTTCTAGAAGATTCCCTTCTAGAACCCTCAATACTTCTCCTCTTTTCCAAGCTTAAAAAAAAGTTTGCACCCTGTGTATAGAGAAAACTATGAGAAGTTCGCACCCTATATGAAGGAGGCCTGCGAGAATGGGTCATTCTTGCACCCTAGGCCATATGCAGCCTGCGAAATCACTTTGAAAATATGTTTTCTGGAAGGAGATAAATGCCACTTTTCTCAGGAGAAAGTTCTTGTTGGGAGCCCGAGTACACCATTGTTAATACATCACCAAGATGACCAAAATCATGTGTAACAGATAGGTGCTATCAAACTCTGGTAACCTGTGTTTGGGGTATACATCTTTCACCCAAAACTTCTATGCTCTACAATTCGACCCCAGACTCCTCAAACTTGCAACCCTGCTTCTACCTACAATGACTCCATCTATCTGACCTTCCTTTCCATACTTAGTCGAGTCTTCAAATTTTCGTGGGTTCACGCGTTTCTGGGTTCAGAAAAGTTTAAAAGCATTTTTTCTATCCCCTCCATCCCCACCACCTTCCGCCCTTCCCAATGCAAATTAATTATGCTTTTAAAAGTGACAAACGACTAGACAAGTTCTTAAACATGGGTTTTAATAAGCGAAAATCTTGAGGACATATCCCATTAAAATGCATAAACACGTGAATATTATGGGATCCTATAATTTATTTTGCGTGCATTTTGAATTTGCAAAAAATGTTGGCTATTTTAGTTTTTTAATGGCATCATCATAGTAAATAGTGCAATCTTGTACTACCACGTTGCCATCCACGAACATGTCATCCACATAGTTGTTGATGTCATGTCCCCCTTTAATATTGTGCGTATGTTATAGGTTGTCATATCTGAGAATCTGCTTGGATATATGAATGTTAATACATGATATTAGTGACTATTCAATGCACATATTCAAAAAGATTGGCATTAATAAGTAAAAAAGATCGAGGGCATCTGCCATTAAGACGAATTAAATCAAAATCTATGGAAGATTATACCGTCATCCTCCAATGTTGATTTTAAATACTTATTCCCATTTCTCTCTATCATCAAAGAGATGGGATTTAAGGTGCCTTCCTTGTAATGTTCCTGGTAATGGACATGTAAGACAACTTAGAGATTCCATTGGAGCCCAATTGAAAGATGAGAGAATGGTTTTATGTGACAACAGTTTTGAGTGAAAAAAACTATGTTAGCCAACAAAAACTCAGATAGGAAAAACAAAAACAAGTATCTTCTGATTAGTGTTCTCCCTGTGTTCGATGCTTTGGTTGGTTGAAAAGCCTAACTGGAGATTTGTTTGTTAATCTTCTTTGTTTTCTTGTTGGGAGTTGGAAGGGATATTTAGGTCACCTACAAAATTCTCCTTCGTTGAAGTATACAGTTTCTTCCAGCAACATAGATTTGGCAAGTGTATCAAATTCTGCACAGCACACAATAATTTGTCTTCCGTCAGAGGAGTCACACTTACAATTGCTTGCAAAATGGTCTGTAATATTCAGAAATGACGTGAACTATTGCTTCATTCACGAATATACGCATAAGGAAATTATACATTTGGATCGTCGCGAGTATGGGAAACTGTATGGGTAGTTAAAACGACATCCTAAAATTACATAAGTTTCTATTTCAAAGTTTGTTGAGCTACTTCTGGGTGTGGTAACAGACTTCACAGAAAGCCATATTCTTTGTCAAAGTTTGTTCGTTGTCCTCTGGATGTAGTTATAGACTCCACATACAATCAAATTTCTATCGCTACTGCACATTTTTTGTTTTACTATTCCTGTGCATATGATTTCATCTGAGTCGATGAGATTGCCCCTCTTTGCACGAATTATCCCCTCCTACTTGTAGGTGGATATATAACTAGGGAACGACGCTGTCAAAACTTTATAATTCTCGAATAAACATGTAACTGGAAAAATTTAATGGGAAGGAGTTCTGGATTATGGATTTTGCAACACTTTCTGAGGATTACATTATACTACCACCTTCTGCAAAAAAGTTTCGCGTGTTCAGGTAATGATTTGGTTTCTAAAAATCACCTTTTACTACCACATTAATGTAATGATTTTATTTATTTCTTTAGACGAGACCTTAATATACTGATGTATTCTAGAGCTGTTTACACCTAATGCCAATCTTCCTGCTGTTTCCCTTGCTTTGGATAAGGAAAATTCATTTCTTATGTAATGTCAAGGTCATTATCGCATAGGACACCCAACGTCGAAATATTTATGGACTCTAGGAAACATTGTAGTTGTCATGGGAAAGAAACACTAAAGTCGATGTTCTTTGCAGGTCTAACAATCCTACAGTTTAAGTGTGTTGATAATGACAACCCTGCTTGTTCATCACATTGTTGCACTGCAGTCAATAGCATTGTTCCCATTGCCACCGCCAATGCCAATGTGCAAAGCTGAAGCTATCTGGAGCCTGGGGTCACTGCCAATGTGGATGCCTGAAGGTCAAACTACCTAGAACTTGGGATCATGACTTATTAAACTTGACATTAGTATCAGTAGTGATCGAAAGTGGATTGTATGTCGAGTCTGTTACTGCATCCAGAGGTCGCTCAACACTCTTTGACATAGAAACTGCTTGTCTATCAATTCTGTTACAGATTTGGCATAAAGCGTTCTGTAATTTTAGAATGTTGATTCCAACGTGCATACAGTTTATCACATTCGTGGGTATCTAATTTTATAATTTCCTTCTAAGTGTATTCAAGAATGGAGTAATATTTGGCATCACTTTCGAACATTCCAGACCATTTTTTGGGCCGCCATGTCTGCCACCCCTATGCCGAATGATATATTCTGATGTGATCTGCAACATTTGATACACTTGCCAAATATGTGCTGCTAGAAGAAGCTATGCACTTCAACAGAGGAACATTTTGCAGCTGCCTTAGTCGTCCCTTCCAATTTATAGTAATAAAACAAATAAGTTCAACATACAAATCTTCAGGCAAGATTTTCAACCAAACAGATGATTGAATGCAGGGACAATAGCAGTCAAAAACATACTTGAATTTCTTTTTTGTCTCGAATTTTGTTGCCTAACAAGATTTGTTTCCCCCAAAGCCGAATTCATATAAAACCACTCCCTCGTCTTTGAATTAGGCATGAATCATATTTATAAATTGTGTCCGATGTCAATGATTTGGAACATTACAAAGCACCTTAAACCCCAACATTTCGATGACAGAGGGAAATTAACACTTAACAAAGTATGGAATGTTCGATAAAGTAACCAATCTAGGCAGACCATATCTACAAGAGACAATCTATTCAAAAAGCCAGGATAGATATAGTTGGCAACACCAATGAAGTCCATGACCTGAAATTGATATCCAACTCGTTGTTTTTTACAAATCAAGCATTTCATCGTCAAGTTGAAATCTATAAAAGATCATCCAGAAGCTCCATTATTGTACATATATATATATTTTTTTTTGGGTCGACAACAAGCCAAATCACAGTCATTGTAACAAATAATCTCAGCTGCATTTTGTAATCCAACTTATTTGAATATAGAATATTTGTGGGTTTTTTTATGGTGTTTTCCAATATCTGGTATTTGTTTTTATTTTATTTTGTACCTTTTTTTTGTGTGTCATTAAACATGGACGACAAGCTTTTGTTTCTGCTGCCCAACACTTCGATTTAAATAAATGCTACTCTGTTCGTTCCTTACATTTTACATGGAAGAATAATTTGTCATGGGCCATACTTATGTGGCACCCACCCTATACTTAAAGAAAGAAATGGAAGGACCCGATCTGCTTTCATTCTTCAGGGTCTCGTAAATAGAATGAATTGATGAATATTACAAGGCAAATCGAGTGTTGACGTCATGTTCATGTTCAATAATTTCCATGTATTACAACTTCTTCTATTTGATAATATTCGTGCATATACAAAATTGTTGCCTCATATATATATATTTTCTTTCTATTGCTTATTGGTTTCAATGAAATTTGCAAACCGAATAGCATCCTGCAAATTGGAAGATGATTTATGTTTGAACCACAACTAATCTACTAATATATTAATATGAATAATATTGGAATAAATATAAAAACTCTCTTGGCCAGTACTTAGCTAATTATCTGACCATCGGGTCCCGGGTTTGGGGTATCCAACACTTATGTCCCCTGTTTTGTTATATACATCTTGCAGCCAAAGAACTTCCATGATATGCAATTTATGCTTTTACTAGTGTGAACTCAATAGGCATTTGAAAATATTGGCATTAATAAATGAACAATAGATTTTCTTCTGTGAGATTCTTAGCCATTTTCCCCTTTTATTCCCTTCTATTATCGTTTTTTGCTTATATACTTAGTCGCCTTTCTAAGATTGCGGCCTCCAGAGTTGGCGGGCTGACATATCTTCATCTCCATCTATATCCTCACACAATGAATTTGACCGACCACTATTCCTTTCCATACTTAGCCAATTTTGTGGCCGCGGTTGCCGTGTTGGCACTTTCAAACTCTGCTGCTTCTTGTTCCATGATATACATCTTGCACTCAAAAGTTTCGTGATCTACAATTCCACCGTGGACTCCTCAAAATCACAAGATGTCTCAAAGTATCTATCTCTACCTTCCATCCCCACTAACTTCACGTCCTTCCTAATATACATTAATTATGGTCTTACTAGTGACAACTGAACACATTGGTACGAAATAATTGGCACCCGGACCTCCGCCATATACAAATTGATTGTCAGACTCCTACATTGTCCCGTATTCCGTGTTACACATTATGCATTCAGATGTTGCAAGAAATACAATTTGACCATCGGGGTCTAACGTCTTCTGGGGAGACCTTGTAACCCTATTTTGGATCCTCGCATTGGCGGGTTCACAAAATCTCCAATTCCTAGTCACTGTTTCGTGTTCCGCCCATCGTCGTACTTCTTTCCAAATATGCAACACCAAATTATTAATACTAAAACACCATCATGAAACAACCATAAAGATCGTCATTAATAAGAAAAATTCTCAAGGACTAACCATCCCTACAGAACTTGTCCAGAAACATGCAAAGAAGATCTTCCCAGGTAATTGCAGAGTTATTACAGATTTCAATATGTTAGCGAAAACAAGTTTGGTTCAACATTTCCCTATTCCATACTTGGACAGTTTTTCGATTGCGGGTTCCTGGATTGACGGCCTCAAAATTGTGTTTCGAATTTTTCGTGACTTGCAAACAGTTCTCGGTGTCCGCGATATATAATTTGTCCGTTGGAATGCCCTGTCATGAGCCTGACCATCCGCTGTTTTTTTTTCTTTCTATTGCTTATGGATTTCAACGAAATTTGCGAACCATCTTGGATTCGCAGATTGGCAGATTCTTATCTTTATCTATATCTTCACACCATGAGCTCGATCGACCGTGGTCCCTTTCAATAATTATCTAATTATCTGACCACCAGGTCCCGGGTTTGCGGTATCCAACACTTATGTTTCTTGTTCCGTCATATACATCTTGCACCCAAAGAACTTATGTGATTTGCAATTTATGCTATTACTAGTAATAACTCACCAGGGGATCGAAAAGATTGGCATTAATAAACGAACAATAGATGCTCTACTATGAGATACTTATCCCCTTTTCCTTTTCTTCTTCCCTTCTATTATCACTTTCTGGTTATATACTTGGTCTCCTTTCTATGATCACAGGTTCTATCATTGGCGGGTTGACATATCTTCATCTCCATCTATATCCTCACATGACGAATCTAACCAACCGTTGTTCCTTTCCATACTTAGCCAATTTTATGGCCACGGTTGTCGGGTTGGCACTTTCGAACTCTGCTGCTGTTTGTTCCATGATATACATATTTCACTCAAAACTTCTGTGATCTACGATTCCACCGCAGACTCCTCAAAGATCTTCCCAGGTAATGGAAGAGCTATTACAGATTTCAATATATTAGCGAAAACAAGTTTGGGTCAGTGTTTCCCTATTTCATCCTTGGACACTTTTTCGATTGCGGGTTCCTGGATTGATGGCCTCAAAATTGTGTTTCGAATCTTTCGCGTCTTGCAAATAGTGCCTCAAGTTCCGCGATATACAATTTGTCCACTGGAATGACCCGTCACGAGCCCAACCGTCCACTACTTTTTTTTCTTTCTATTTCTTATGGATTTCAATGAAATTTGTGAACCGTCCTGGATTCACAGATTGGCAGATTCTTATCTTTATCTATATTTCACACCATGAGCCCGACCGACCGTGGTCCCTTTTAATACTTAGCCAATTATCTGATCACCGGGTCCTGGGTTTGTGGTACCCAACACTTATGTTCCCTATTCCGTCATATACATCTTGCACCCAAAGAACTTTTGTGATTTGCAATTTATGCTTTTACTAGTCATAACTCACCACGGGTTTAAAAATATTGGCATTAATAAACAAACAGTAGATGCTCTACAGTGAGATACTTAGCCCTTTTTTCCTTTTCTTCTTCCTGTCTATTATCGCTTTCTATTTATATAATTAGTCACCTTTCTATGATCATGGGTTCCAGTGTTGGTGGGATGACATATCTTCATCTCCATCTATATCCTCACATGACGAATCCGACTGACCGTTGTTCCTTTCCATACTTATCCAATTTTATGGCTGCGGTTGCCAGGTTGGCGGTTTCAAACTCTGCTGCTTCTTGTTCTGTGTTATACATATTGCACTCAAAACTTTCGTGATCTACGATTCCACTGCAGACTCATCAAACTCGCAATATTCACTCTACCAAGCATCACAAATGTTTCAAAGTATCTGTCCCTACCTTCCATCCCCACTGACTTTGCATCCTTCCCAATATACATTAATTATGGTCTTACTAGTGACAACTAAACACACTGGTACAAAAAAAGTGGCACTCGGACGTCTGCCATATACAAATTGACTGCCAGACTCTGACATCATCCCCTCTTCTATGTTACAGTTTATGCATTCAAATGTTCTGAGCAATAAAATTTGACCTTCAAGGCCTCACATCTTCTCGGGAGACCTTGTCACCATATTTCAGATTCTTGTGTTGGCGGGTTCATGAAATCTCTAATTCCTAGGCACTATTTCCTGTTCTGGTCATCCTCGTATTTCTTTCCAAATATGAAACACCAAAGGTTTAATACTAAAATTCCATCATGAAACAACCGTAAAGATCATCATTAATATGCAAAAAATCTCGAGGTCTAACCATCCCTACAGAACTTGTCTAGAAATACACAAAGAAGATATTGCCAGGTAATGGCAAAGCTATTACAAATTTCAATATATTAGCAAAAACAAGTCCAGGCCAATGTTTCCCTATTCAATACTTGGACACTTTTTCGATTGCGGGTTCCTAGATTGACGACCTCAAAATTGTGTTTCGAATCTCTCGCGACTTGCAAACAGTGTCTAGAGTTCTGTGATATACAATTTGTTCGCTGGAATGCCCCATCACGAGCCTAGCCGTCCACCGTTCATTTCAATACTTAGCCCCAGTTTGGTTGTATCTCCATGGCATTGTACATGTGTTGTGGATCGAGTCTTCCCTTCTCTTTCCCTGTTTCATACTTACACATTTTTTCGATTGCGGGTTGTCGGACTGGCGAGCTCAGGATTGTGTTTACAATGTTCCATGACTAGAAAGCAATACCCGCAGTTCCTCGATATACAATTTGTACGTAGGAATGCATCATCATGCCCTCTTCCATGTTACATGTACTGTGGTCAACACTCCCGAGAGATACAATTTGACCCTGAGCCCCCCACTTCTGCTGGTTGTATATTGTAACCCTATTACAAAGTGTCGCCAATCACTTTCGATAATTAGCCATTCCTTACTTGTTGTTCCCTGTCCCCACCACCTTCCTACTCTCTGGAAATGCAATTCACAATCTTTAATGCTAGCACTTCATAATGCATGAATCTTAAACATGTCATTAATGAGCGAAAGGTTCTGACATACAAATTGACCGCCATACTCCCATATCATCCCCTCTTTCATGGTAGACCTTTTGGATTCAAAGAGTTTCACGATATACAATTTTACCCTCGGGAAGTCACGTCTCCTGGGGAACCATTGTCACCCTAATTTTGAAGCCCGTTCGATGACTTTCCATACTTGCACATTTCATGGAATCTCTTTCGTGGTTCCTTGGGTTGGCAGGTTCACTAAATCTCCAATTATTAGTCACTATTTAATGTACCCAACCAAGGTTCAATGGGATATATATTACAAGTTTCAATATATTGGCGAAAATGAATCCGCCCACTCGTTTCTCTATTCCATACTTGAGCCACTTTTTCAATTGCAGGTTCCTAGATAGGCGGCCCATGTTTGCACCTCCATTTTTTCATGTCTCGCAAACATTACCCAGACTTCCATGATATACAAATAGACCTTTGGACTGTCCTATCATGTCCTCTTCGAGACATACAATTCAACCCTCACGTTCTCACCTCCAATGGTTGTCCCTTGTAACCCTATTTTGAAGCCCGCCTGACCACTTTCGATAATTATACACTCCTTAATTAATCTTTTCCATCCCTGCGACCTTCATACTTCTTTTTTAATATGCAATTAGTAACCTTTCATGCTAACATCTCACCATGTAGGAACCGTCAACATTGTCATTAATGAGTGAAATGCTCGAGGAGATCTCCCATTAATACACATTAAACCAATATCTGCGCAGAGTTATATTGTCCCTTCCGATTGTTCATCTCAAACACGGGTCGTCACGTTATCCCATTCAGGAAATCTCCAATGCTTAATTTCTCATTTCCGTATCCTCCATGTTCACACTTCTGTGTATGCAATTACTAGTCTTTAATGCTAACAATGCATCATGCAACAACCATCGAAATTGTCATTAATGAGTGAAAGAGTCGAAGAAATCTCCCATTCGCACGCATTGGACCAAGATTTGTGAAACGTTATATTATCCCTTCCAAATCTTCATTTCAAACATCGTCTGGAGAAAACACATGTTCTTGTAAACTTATGGCAGTATGTCGACAACAATTTTGTGGAGACACAGTCAATATCTTCAGACGTGAGGACTAGAACTTCCAGTGGTCTAAGGCATACTCTTACTATTCATCCCGTTCCACCTAGAACAAAGTGATTTGGACCACTGGAATCGCTTGTGCAGGTTACGTCCCTGAGGTTTTTGACTATAAGGAGATGGTCTCTTGGTGCGCCGAAAAATATATTTCAAGCCAAAGAATTATTTCACTACGTGACCATTCTCCTGTTTCTTTGTCACCTCAGGTCTTCCACAATATGTTAAGATTACCAGAGCCAACATTGACCTTCATAGGACAAGACTGCAAGCAGTTCCTAGAAAAACATGATAGTGGGTTGGGCATCTTAGCCAAGTTCCTCGAAGACCTGACAACAGTTTCTGAAGATATCACAAAGTTGTAGGTAAGTTCCTTTATAAATCCATTCTGGAAAATTGCTTGGTTGTTTACTGTTAAGAACCAAATATCAATATAGCATAGAAAAACCTCAGAATAAGTACTCAACGCCTTGACAAAGAGATAAATTCAGATAATAAGCCTCTTTGAGGGGGAAACCTCCTTATGCCCACATAAATTTCCAAATACAAGATGATTCCAAATGAAAATGTCTCCTTGGTATATATAGGAGACTAGGGGGTATAATTACAACTAATGGACTAAAGCCAACATAAATAAAATAACATTACTAATGTAATATGCCCCAATTAAGGGGTAATGGGCTGCTATTTAGGTCTTAACATTTACAAGAATAATGAGACAGGAATCCTCGGCAAGTGTTTCCCGTATGGTTATTTATATTTTGTACTTCACAATCAAGGAACAATTCATTTTCGATTGGGGGAAGCTAATTTCCATTGAAATTTGTTCCCAGCTGTCATGATTCAAATAATTGAATAAATTTTATATGTCTTCCTACTTGATTTTAACAATAGTGCATTGCTGCCCATTTCCAAAACTGTCTCTTTCCAAGAAAATAAACTGTGAATTCGATCCAGTAACATTTTTGTACCAGGCCCTTTGGAGGCACAAGGCCTTCCATTGTTTTTATGAGGTTTTTAATGGAATTGTCTCAGTTTTCAAATATTTGTTGTTAGGAAAGGATGCTCCTCGGATGTATGGCCAGGCAACCAATTTTTTGAACAAGAAGGGCACACTTGAATGAAAGGAAAATCACAGTGTGCTAATTCTCTTTGGCTCCAAGGAAAATCCTGCTTTCCTTCCATGCCACATCATGGACAAGATGTTTGTTACAGAAATAGCAAGGCAATATAAACACTGGTTGCAGTTTTTCCATGACAAGAAAAAAAAACAGTTCATTCCTCTGCCCTGGAAAGTCAGGGACTTTGTGTGGAGAAACGTCAACAACATTGATGAATTCATAGGCCATTTAAAGAACTTGAACCTGGCATATGCTGAAAGGCTAAAAGGGTTCGAACCTAATGGGATTTTTCGACAGAATTTACTATCAGTTGGCTTTAGCAGCTCTTTTATCAATAAATGCCTGGCTGAAGACAGAGATAGTGACAACAACACTCCTGCTTCTGACGATTGCGATGTAGAGACATTGCAAAGCGCGACTGAGTTGTACAGAAAACATGGAAAAGTATCCCGTGAGAAGAGTGTCTAGTCCCCCGCCAACACTCCCAAGAGAAAGACATCATAGAGCATCTCTTCAATGACCCACCCCAGTAAGAAAGAAACCCATAAATATTCAAATGAAGGAGGAGATAAGAACCCTCCTCGCACAAAAGTTGATAGTTCTCACAAAGTTCCCCCGACGAAGAAAAGAAAAAACATTGTAGGGCAGGGGGATGAACCCAAAATTGAAAGAGAGAAGATGCAACTTGAAGTTGAAATTGAGCACATGCACAAAGTTGGCCCGTCTGCAGACGCCATGCACCATAGTTCCGCAATGGAAACAGTTGAGACTAACATTTTTTACGAAGATGAATCCTTCATATTCCAGAGCGCTGTTTTTGAAAACCAATCTAAAAATATGGTCATTGAAAAGAGAGATGTAACAAATAAGAAAGGAAAATCTAATACATAGATTAATTTTAGGAAAATGCGGCCATCCCAAATCTCCCTATTTGTCCGCATAACCAATGATGCTCTTGATGATTCCATTGGAGGAATTGAAGCAGAGAATGCCATACTAAACGACTGCATCAAGGAATTGGAGGAGGCTTTCATTGCTACCCTCGAGTTTGCCAATCCTTTAGAAAAAACCATGCCTGCTACCCCTGCAACCAAGTTAAAATGATCCTCTAGCTTCCTCCCATCGTGTAGAACCATTGTAAATAATAACATCAAGAAAAGAATGCAGCTAGTTACTAAAGCCTGGGAAACATCACAAAATATAGCTTCCTTTCGAAAGAGGGAAAATGATTTGCACGAACATTTGCAGATGAATTTAAAAGATGATCAACGTTTCTATGAATAGATATTGACCCCTTTTTCCAAACATGCCATCAACAACTCAAATATGAAAAGAAGACAAGAGGGTCTCCCCTCCCCAAAGTGCACCAAAAAAATAAAAGGATGCTAGCAAAAGAAAATTAAGAACTTGCAGCTCATTGTCGAATCATGTGAGCAAGCCATATCAGAAAAAAGAAGAATTATTCAGTAACCTCACCCAAATAGACTTAGCTGAGAGTACCAACGAGGTTCAAGACCCAAACTTAATCCTCAAGTCCTTATCAATGACCAAAGAAGCCTTCGATGAACAACTTGATATTTCAAAGGGGTTGTCTTTTGAAAAGTTTTACGGCATAGTTGAATATCGTGTAGATGAGACCGAGAACTGGCTACTGGAGTATTCGGCAAACAATGAAGAAATTGAACAGGCTCTGCATAATATTTCTATGGATCTAAGGAAATTAGAAAACGAGCTTCTCAACATAGAAATACAGGATGAAATCAACGTCGCCCCCATGAGAAGGAACATTGAAGAATGGTTCAAATGAAGAATGGACAAGCTCATCGATGAAGGGAAACAACCAGTTGGCACGATTCCAGTGACCGTTGACGACACCAACAAAAATGCATCGGCTTCATAGTAATTCTATACTAATTCCATCTTGTTTTTTTTATCAATCCAGTTATTATACCTCTTTAAATACAAATATCTACCCAAACACTAATAACTTCCAATTTCTTCTTTTCAGGTCTTCCTCTCTACCATCGTGAACTTTTTCTTTCTACAGTCCTAATTCTTGTAATTATTTATTTTAAGGTCCATGGGAGCCCCAATCAAACACATTTAAATTTCCAGAAATATGGAACAGATTCCAGAAATATCTAACATACATTATTAATTTTAGATAAATTTCAAAGAAAACTAATTCAGAAATGCTATTTTTTTTCCTTCAACTATGCTGGATGTCAAGAAATTGTGTTTATTATTTTTGAATGTTACTGTGTGTGTTTCCTGGTCCTTTTTTCTAGGAACATTTGTTGCAAGACATTATTAATTTTTTATGGATTTCGAATAAAACAAATTCGGAAATGATAATTTTTTTTTCCTTCAACTATGTTGGATGTCAGGAAATTGTGTTTATTATATTTGAATGTTTAATGTCTGTGCTTTCTGGTCCCTTTTTGCAGGAACCTTTCTTGCAAGTCATTTAGACAGAAATTTTCTAAGTCCCATGTTTGAACTATACACACCCCAGGAAAAAACTGCCTTGTTCACATATTAACCTTAGGACGTCATCTACAAGCCAACTGTCTTTTCACTAGCCAGTGACACGCTGCCACAAAGTCATCCTTTGCATGGATGCCACATGTACTTAAATCTGCTTCCCATGTGTCTGTACTTGATCCTGTCGTAATAGTTCATTTATTCCCTTTCCAACCTGGCAGGGACTACACTGCCATGCAACACTTGTTTAAAATTTAGATTGCATTTCTTTTAAATTTTTTAGTATTCAAAGTAAACATAACTATTAAATTTGAATTTGGTCTCTGTCCATATTTAAGGGGCTTCACAATGCCATATTGTAAAAAAATTAAGCATTGTGCTCTAGGTCCAAGGTGAAGTGGGTTCGGTCCCCATCATGAACTGAGCCATAGTTAGAATCAAGTGGTCCTTATGATATTTGAGTGGTAGATAGAATACATATATATTTTTATTTTTAAAATGTGTTGAATATTTAAATTTATTAAAATATATATATATATTTTTCAAAATGTACATGTATTTTTCAAATGCATATGTATATCAAAATAGTGGTCCATTTCTCAAATAGAATAATTCTAATTGCAATATTTTTATGGTTATCATTAATAAAATTATTATGAAAACATTAATTTAATTTGACATTCTCATTCTTCTCTTAGGGAGTATGCTAGTATATATAATTTTTTATGCGAAAGGCATATTATAGGAATAACTTTCCATGAAAACCTGTCAAGGAAAAACCACCATCTTTTCACTTGTCACTCATCCTTTGGTCCTTTCCTGTCAGTTCCTTTGATTCTATTGAACGTGGAGCGACGAATATAAATCCAAGGGTTGTAATATTGAAAGCATGAATATAAATCCAAATATGGTTGTACTGTAGTGACCTATCTGTTACCGCCGTCGCCTCCTTTCACATAGTTAAACTTTCTCCGACTGAGATTTGACACAAATAACACAAAAGCTTTGGTGCACATTCTGTGATGCTTTTCTATTTTCCCCATTTTCCATTAACAAGGCCCAGGAACTTGGAGCTCTTCTAAGATTTGATCATACAAAATTCAAAGTCATTCATTGATTTGGGTTTGCCCCTGCCTATGATAAATGACGCAACACCCCTACCTCAACAGGTTCTACTTGACCTCCCAGTCTAAGGATCGTTCTTAGTCTCTTCCCGGTCTGATTGACTCTTTGATTGCCCCCATGAATCTTCAACACACAAGTGTTTCCACAGGTCCTTCTTAGGAGTTACGCCTGTGCGAACAAGCACTAAACGCAAACTCTTACCCACGTGACCAACTGATATTTTGTGACTCCTGAATTATCGTCACGATGTTCACCACACTCCCGAATTTCGAAACGTCGAAATTCAAAGTGCTAGATAATTGTCTTCTGTTGATCCAGATCTGACGGCCGCTACTCCTCCTGAGCTTGTGAGTGATGAAAGACACTTAGCCTTAACCCTTTCGCTGAACTGCAAGATCCAACAATCCACAAAACTTCGGTGATTCTCCCTCTGAGAATTTCAACCATCCGTTCGGACCTCTCAAATACTTATGCCCAAAGACTTGGCATCTTTTTCCTCCTGAACTTAAATTTTTGTGAGGCGACTCCAGACCTCGTCCTCCCTTCAAACTCCTTCCAAGTCTCTATCCTTCCTGAGATTGTACTTCACTTCAAACTCAAGATTTCTAAGGGATTCTCTCACGCACTTCTTTCATCTTCTCGATAATCTCTAATTATATGAACTTCTTAGTTCTGTACAGTAACTCTTCAACCACTTACTGGGTTGGAAAAGTCTAAGACTTCAACCATCCTGTGCACTCCTTGCATGGCTCTGTGCTATGTTCGTAGTTTTGCTAGTATAAGAACAACGATATCTCTCCTGAGCTTTTTTGAGCTAAAACTTAGAACTTGTCAACGCACTCCTTGCAGACCTTCACTGCACTCCTTGTAGGAATTCTCAGGACAAGAAACAATTGAAACTCATACTTCCTCTCTCACAGGCTTCATACATTTAACATGAAATCAAGAGCAAGATACACATAGCATTGAAACAAAATGAATAACAGAGAATATGAACCAATTGTAAACATACCATTCAATAGATGAAAATAGTGACCATGATACACCATGAAATGGAATCAAAGCATTCTTATATTAATTCTAGTGTCTCTATACATGGGTTCAATAGCAACGAATATCTTCTTATACCACTTCTATGATCTCAGTTCTCCTCTGCTCTCCCATTCTCTTGCTCTACAACTTACAATTACAACGAGAATAATTGATACAATACAATTCATACTAGGGAGCTTTCTAGAGTTTTCCCTCCTACAAATCTATTCTATCAATTCGAAATAAAGACTAAAGCTACTCTACCTTCATTACATTAAATGTCTATAGCCGACATATGAGAGCTACACTCAAGATCTGCGTTACAATATCCATATCATAAAAACAAAAATATCCTCCTAGATATTACATTAATGCTTTATCTTTTCAAATTCAAAACATTCTCAAAATGTGTGCTGGTGCATTTCCAGTTGTCCTTTGCTTTTGCGTTGTCTTTGCTAGCTTGCTTACGATGCTCCTGCATCATACTCCTCTACTAAAAAATTCATGATCTCCAGTTCATGAGCTCCTGCACTGTCTTTCCATGTTCCTGGATATTTGTTTCACTTTCCCAACTGGCATCTTCAATCGGGTGTCCTTTCCACTTTGTCAGATATTCAAAATATGTCTTCCTATGAGTCTTCTTGCTAACTCTCTGATCAATGATCTTTTCCATTTGCGACTTTTCAGCTACAGGCATCTGTTTAACCCATTGAACTTCCTTCTGATCCTCTGATCCCTCTGTTTCATCTTCTCTGTAAGGATACAGATCTGCTACATTGAATATGGGCGATATTCCTACCCCACCTGAAAATTCTATTTCATAAGCATTGGCCTCAAATTTCCTTATAATCTTACATGGCCCTATATTTTTCATCTTCAACTTATTGTATGTTCCTCTTGGGAACCTTTCTTTTCTCAGATGCACTAAAACTAAATCTCCCACTTCGAACTGAAGTTCTCTTCTATGCTGATTTGTTTTGCGCTTATATTCCTGGTTGGAATTCTTCAATCTCTCTTTGATTTTACTCTGGAGATCTTACATCTCTACTGCAAAATATTCCGCTCTAACACTCCTGAATTTACTATGTTCTAATTTCCTCAACTCAGATACTCCTCTCGGCTGCATTCCATACATTATCTGAAATGGGCTCTGTCATGTGCTCCTATTAGGTGAGTCATTATATGCAAATTCCACTTGTGGAATAATCTGATCCCAATGACTGTGATGTTCAACTACTAAACTCCTTAACAAATCTCCCAAGATTTGATTTACTACCTCAGTCTGTCCATCCGTCTGAGGGTGATTTGTTGGGCTAAAAGATAAGTCTGATCCCAGCTTCTTCCATAGTGTCCTCTAGAAATGACCAACAAATTTGGTATCTCGATCTGGAACAATACTCTTGGGTAAGCCATGAAGTCTAACAACTTCTTTTAAAAACAAGTTTGCAATGTGTGTTGCATCACTGGTTTTCTGACATGGAACAAAATGTGCCATTTTTGAGAATTTTTTGACTACCACTAATATGGAATCACAACCTCTCTGTGTCCTTGGAATTCCTAACACAAAATCCTTTCTTATCGCATCCCACAGCCTCTCTGGTATTGGCAATGGTTGATACAATCCCGTATTCTATCTTTTCCCCTTTGCGTGCTGGCAAATTCTGCATTTGTTCACAAACTTCTTGACATTTGTCCTCATCCCTGTCCAATAATATAAGTTGTTCAATTGTGCAAATGTTTTTTCATGGATGAAATGTCCAACCAATCCCCCACTATGCTTTTCCTTTAGAAGATTCTCTCTCATAGAACTCTTTGGGATACACAACTGATTTCCTTTGAATAATAATCCATCATGAATTAAATATTCAATCCATTGGCTTCTGTCTCTTAGAACAAGATTCTCACATGCTTCATAAGCGTCCTTGAAATCTGAATCATCTTTGTACATATCCTTAAGGTTATCAAAACCTAAGGTCTTCACACGAAACTCTTGCAGAACCAAACATTTCCTGCTCAACACATCAACAATCTTGTTAGCAGTTCCAGAAATGTGCTTTATAACAAAAGTAAAGTTCTGCATAAATTCAACCCACTTCGCGTGTTTCTGGTTCAATTTCTCCTGTCGATTCATGAATTGTAAAGCATGGTTATCTCTATACAAGACAAACTCTTTCAGAACCAAGTAATGTCTCCATTTCTTCAGTGCCTGTATGATTGCATAAAACTCTTTATCATACGTGGAGTATTTTATCTTTATATCATTCAACTTCTCACTGAAGTATGCAATCGATCTATTGTCTTGGCTTAATACTACTCCAATCACGAATCCACTTGTGTCACATTTGACTTGAAATGTTTTACTGAAATCTGACAGAACCATAATTGGTTGTTTAGTTATCTTCTCCTTCAGCAACTTGAAAATTTTCTCTGCTTCCTCTGTCCAATGAAAATATTTATGTCTTTTCTTGACTATGTCCATCATTGGTACACTAATCCCACTAAAATTTCTAATGAACTTCCTGTAAAAACTGTCTAATACATGGAATCTTATGACTTCAAAGATATTCTTTGGCGATGGCTAATCTCTGATTGCTTTTACTTTCTCAGGATCCATCTTTAACTCATTCGAAGAGATCACGAACCCAAAATAAATGAGTTCTCTCTTCATGAAAGATGACTTCTTCAAATTTATCAACAACTTCTCTTGCTGCAACCTCTTCATCACTAGATTTAGGTGTCTCAAATGTTCCTCCTCAGTCTTACTGAAGATCAGTATATCATCAAGATACACACTTACAAACTTTCTAATGAAATCCTTCAAGACTTCGTTCATTAATCTCATAAAAGTACTTGGCTTATTCATCAAACCAAACGGCATGGAAAGCCATTCATACAGTCCTTCATTTGTCTTGAATGTTGTCTTCCATTCATCACCTTCCCTCATTTGAATCTGATGATATCCGCTTTTCAAATCAATTTTTGAAAAAAACTTTGCCCCACTCAAGCAATCCATCAAGTCATCCATCCCAGGTAAAGGAAATCTATACTTGATGGTGATTTTGTTTATAGCCTTCGAGTCTGTACACATTCTCCATCCACCATCCTTCTTTGGACTTAACATTGTTGGCACTTCGCATGGACTCAAACTTTCTCTAACCAACCCTTTGTCCATCAAATCTTGGACTTTCTTCTTAACCTCTTCATTTTCTTATGGAGTCAATCTGTACGCTGCTTTTTTTGGTAAAATCACTCCTGGTATAAGGTCAATGTGATGGCTTATACTCCTGATGGGTGAAAACAAACAAGGTAAATCGTCCACCACAATATGAGCAAAATTCTCCAGCAGTTCCTAAATTTCCTCTGGTAGATCATCTATCTTGGTACTGGTGAAGATGACTCTAGGTTTTCTCACCACAACAAAATGCATGTATTCTTCTTTCTTGACTTCATCCAGAAGTTCCTTCCCACTCATGAGAAGTATAGTATTGCTCGTTTCTGCTTTCACCTTCTTGTCTTCAATTGGCAACAACATATGCGTCCTACCATTCTTCTCCAAGGTGTATGTGTTCGTTCTTCCATCATGAACAACATTTTTTTCATATTGCCATGGTCTCCCCAACAAAAGATGACAGACATCCATGGGAATGACATCACATAATATTTCATCTCAATATCCCCCTATTTTAAATTCAACTAAACATTGTTTAGTGATAGTTACCTTATGTCCTTTTTGCAACCACGAAACTTTGTATGGGCTCGGATGTGAAACTGTCTCCAATTCCAGCTTCTCCACCATTTCTATGGATACTGGATTATCTGTGCTTCCACTTTCCACTATTACCTTGCATACCCTGTCTTTGGTCTTGCAAGCAGTCCTAAATAAACTGTTCCTCTAGACTGGATTCTCCACCTCCTTCTCTAGTTTCAAGAGAATTTTCCTCATTGTTAAGGATCTTCCAACTTCTGCATCTTCTGCCTCAACATTTTGTCTTTGTGCTTCTGAAATGTGAGCTTTTCCTCCATCCCTTTTTCTATCGACATTCAAAATATTTGTGTCTGATCTTTCCATAGACAAAGCACTTTATTTCACCTCCTCTACCTCTTCCTCTTCCTCTTGCTCGAGGAAAAGTGTTCTTATCGACATATTGTCTTCCTTGTGAACTTCCTCCTCTTTCAGGGTGAGTATGAGGTTTCTTTTCATCATCCTTGGGCTTCTGTACTATGTCTTGGGCAATTGCTTTGCCTCTTCTCTGACTTCTACCTTTGTCCCTTTAACCTTGCTTTTGGGCCAATTTTTCTTCTGCCTTTCAAGCCATTTGATAAGCATATTCTACATTCCTAATGGTTACCATGCTCATCTCATCCTGAATGTCATATCTCATACCATTCATTTATCTAGAGAAATTTTCATCATCACTCTCACGATGACCAGCTCTAATGTTTATCATGTAGAACTCTTCAATGTATTCCTTCACTGCCATCCCTTTCTGTCTCAAATTATGCATTCTTTGAAACATATTGATTTGGTAATCCCTGGGTATAAACTTGGCTTTCATATTTGCGACCATCCTATCCTATCTTTTTATTCTTTGCTTGCCTTTGCAATGCCTGTCAACCTGCGGTTCATCCCACCACAGTGATGCATGTCCTTTAAGTCTAGTGACAATATGTTTTACTTTTTTATCCTCTTCTATATATTCATAATCGAAGTACTTATCTAGAGCTCTAAACCAATCTAGCAGCTCCTCAACATCTAAGTATCCCTTATACATTGGAATATCCATTTTTTCTCTGGCCCCTATTCTTGCAACAACTCTAAATAGACGTTCTTCTATAGCATCTTTGACTACAACTTCTTATTCATCGGGTCTTGCTTCATTCTCATTCTCGAATTCACGAACATCTCCAGCATCAACTATCCATTTATGTGTTGTCTCCATAGCATCTAGTCGAGCACGAAGTTCTCTCATTTCCCTTTCCATGGCTATATCAGGCATTGGTCTCTCTTGATGTCTTTTGGGCGACATTGTTTTAAACCTACTTCTCTGCTATAGAATTTCAAAGTCTGAGCTCTAATACCACCTGATGCAACACCCCTACCTCAACAAGTTCTACTTGACCTCCTTGTATAAGGATCATTCTTAATCTCCCCTTTGAGTCTGATTGACTCTTTGATTCCCCGCAGGAATCTTCAACACATAAGTGTTTCCACAAGTCCTTCTTAGGAGTTATGCCTGTGTGAAGAAGCACTAAACACAAACTCTTACCCACGTGACCAACTGATATGACCACAAACTTTTCCTGAAAAGGTATTTCAATTTTCGCGACTTCGTGATTTTTGATGTGAGTCCCTCTGACTCCTCCAATCCCCAAAACCCAAAATGGGATGATGGTTCACTAAATCCTCCCTTAACTTTTCAACTATATGACCTTAGTCACGTCCTAGGGTCCACCTTTGAGCACGTCAGGATTTCGCGACTTGTGAGTTCATGATACAACGCTCCTTGGTTTCCCCAAATTCCGAACTCGTGACTTCTTTGTTGCGGATCAACGGTCCAGATCCTCCTATGATCTGACGGTCCATATCCTTTCAGGATTTCGCGAATCATGATTTCGTGATTCCTGACTTCTTGTCACAATGTTCACCATGCTCCCAAATTCTGAAATGCCGAAATTCAAAGTGCTAGATCATCGAATCCTGTTGATCCAGATCTGATGACCACTATTCCTCCTGAGCTTGTGAGTGCTGAAAGACACTCAAACTTAACCCTTCCACTGATTTGCAATATCCAATGGTCCATGGAACTTCAGTGATTCTCCCTCTGAGAATTTCAACCGTCCGTTCGGACTTCTCAAAAACTTCTGCCCAAAGACTTGGCGTATTTTTCCTCCTAAACTTAACTTTCTGTGAGGCGACTCCAGACCTCGTCCTCCCTTAGAACTCCTTCCAAGTCTCTATCCTTCCTGATATTGTACTTCTCTTCAAACTCAATATTTCTAAGGGATTCTCGCACATAGTTCTTGCAGCTTCTCGATAATCTCTGATTATTTGAACTTCTTAGTTCTGTGCACTCCTTGCGATAGTAAGTCTTCAACCACTCACTGGGTTGGAAAAGTCTAAGACTTCAACTGACCTGCTCACTCCTTGCATGGATCTGTGCTATATTCGCACTTTTGTTGGTATAAGAACAATGATATCTCTCTTGAGCTTTTCTGAGATAAAACTCAGAACTTGTCAATGCACTCCTTGTGGACCTTCATTGCATTACTTGCAGGAATTCCCAGGATGAGAAACAATTGAAACTCATACTTCCTCTCTCACAGACTTCATACATTCAACATGAAATCAAGAGAAACATACACATAGCATTGAAACAAAATGCATAACAAAGAATATGAACCAACTTTAAGCATACCATAAAATAGATGCAAACAGTGAACATGATACACCATGAAATGGAATCAAAGCATTCTTATATTAATTCTAGTGTTTCTATACACAGGTTCAATAGCAACAACTATCTGCTTATACCACTTCTACAATCTCAGTTCTCCTCTGCTCTCCTATTCTCTTGCTCTACAACTTACAATTACAATGAGAATAATTGATGCAATACAATGCATACAAGGGAGCTTTCTAGATTTTTCCCTCCTACAACTCTATTCTATCAAATCGAAATAAAGACTACAACTACTCTACATTCATTACATTAAATGTCTACAACCGACAAATGAGAGCTACGCTCAAGATCTGCATTAAAATATCCATATCATAAAAAACAATATCCTCCTAGATATTACATTAATGCTTTATCTTTTCAAATTCAAAACATTCTCAAAATATGTGCTGGTGCATTTCCAACTTTCCTTTGCTTTTGCTCTCACTTTGCTGGCTTGCTTACAATGCTCCTGCATCAATAAACCTCTGTTCAACCGCTGATAGTTTGTTGGCATTGAACCTCCAGATATGATGGTGCAAGAAAGGAAGGCATATAACACTCTCTAATTAGAGTTTTTAGAAGCAAATTATGTCTATGAAGAAGGGATAGAGGAGATATGGAGTTGCAGTGGTGTTTTTTGTGCTGTTATATGTGCTCGTTCCATTGGTACTATTGCTCGGACTCTATGGTGGATTTTCGAGCAATAAGTTTATCTGAGCCTAGTTCATTTTTTATTTGATTTGAACCCCCCTTTACATAGACTGTTGTGTCTTGGGAATCTGGCTTTGGAATACTTGGGCATGGGAACTTACAAGTTTTTATGAAACCCATTTCTAGAATTTGTGGTCCAGGTGTTTTACATTTTTTGGTACCATTTTATCCCTTTGTTGTATACT
>JASDQU010681912.1:7532-21358 GCA_032191745.1 Picea mariana
AAAGAGAAGATTAATCCTATGTTACACTTGCATAAGGATGGGACATATTGCTAAGGAATGTCTTGATAGAAGACCTAGTTGTCTTTGTTGTAAAGCTATGGACCATGAAGTTTTAGATTGCCCTAGAATGATTTCTAAACTTGAAAGAATGAATATGAAACAACAAGACCATGAGAAAGGTCAAGACATTAAGACCATGGCAGAACCCTAGAAAGAATCAGAGGATGTATTGCTACAAATGAAAGAAACTTTGAATGACCACCGAAATATCAACTTATCAGAGATATTCAAAAAAAGGGAGTGCATAGAAGAAAGAATAGGAGACTTTGACATTGACTGTGTTCTGGATGAAGAAACACAGGTGAATATTATGACAGAAAGACCTTGGGAAACTTTAGGAAAGCCTGCTATGATTCCTTCATTGGGAGGAATAGGATTATTTAGAGGAAAAATGATAAGCCTACGTGGAAATATCACCTAGATATCTATGAGTGCTCATGGAACTTCGACAGAGGAAGAGTTTGAGGTTGTTAAATTTATTGAGAACAATGTCGCATTTTCTATATTACTAGGAAAATCTTGGATTGAAAGGGATCAGGCCAGAAGGAAAGAAGAAGAAGTCTTAGGGCAGAAGAAGCAATAGTTGAAAGATTTCATGACTAGGAGGATCACACACTTGATTGAATAACAAGAGAACAAATCGAAGCTATTTAGAACCAAAAACTTGGATGTCAAAGTTGAAAGAACACAAGAAGAATCACAGAAGACTGAAGCACCTACCCTAGATAGAGAAGAAGTATTGCCCTTGAATCGTAGGAAAGAATCTCAACAACGCAAAGTTACTATGCCAAGAGGAGATAAGAATCAAAATGGAAAGAGGAATACCGAGACGAAGCTGACTAGAAAGAAGGCTAGAAAACTAAGTAAGAAGAGATCAAGGATCGAAAAGTTACAGAAGGTTCTAGAGGGAACTTCGCAGAAGCAAAATTTGCAAAACTGGAACTTCGCCAGAACAGTAGAACAGAGCCACATGGCACTTCACCATGGCGAATCAATATAGCCATTGGAAACAATATAACTATTATAATTACACCCCGAACGGGTATGACGACATTTATGGTCAAAAAGATTGCCATCAGACCGTTGGGACCATGCTGTAATGGACATAACTGAATTAATGAAAGCTTCTCGCCCATTGGAGAGATCCATTGCCTAGTTATCTACTTATTCCATCGAGCCTTGCACTAAGATTTTTTTTTCCAACCATGATTATCTGAACCCGCAGATCAATTGATTTCACACAATGATCATTGAGCTATCACCATCCATCCCATTGAATTGAGTAGTTACTCTTCAAACCCGAGATACTCAACCATGAGCGTGTATGTCCAAAGAACTTAGCATAGTTGAAGAGTCTGTGAAGGAGGTACTCATTGAACTCAGGAATGAAAGAGTAATGTCTGAAAGGGTAATGTCTGTGGGTGTACAAGCGTCATTGACAAGAGTATTACAAGCCTCTTCGTCGACTGCTCGCAGATCCAGACCATCCCGAGTTGTCACAGAAAAGAGAACCAAGAACAAAGATGACCTAGAAAATGCGAAGCTAATCCCAACCATATTACCCGACTACATCCCACCTCTAGACATCGTGGTGAGTCATGATAGTGTGCTGAGATATTTTGATTACACCATGGTTACTGCGTACCTCTCGAAAGGGATAGGCCCAGTTAGAGCGCAATAGGACAAGATCGCAACATTGAAGTTCAACGAATTCAACCTAGGAGACTGTAAGAACCATAGTATGCTCACCCCATATAAATACTTGACTAGGATGAAGGGGAAGAACTCGAAAATAATCCCCCAGTCATGAACGATGAACCTCACGCAGTCCACCCTGTTGAATGTAATGAAAATCCCACACTTTGGAAGGCACCAGGAGGTTAACGCCTATGTTAAGCTCATGCTCTCATGTTACCACGGTGGCTACTTATGGCTAGACAGACGTATCACAGTCAATTTGACGTTGATCCATAGGATCACTGGATTAAGTATGCAAGGACCTGACCCACAAGACTTCTATCCAGGGAAAGCCATAGATTGCACATTAGCACAGAAGATCAAGGATACCTATGGTGATGTTGAGAAGGGGACACGAGGCTACAAGGTAGCTTCCATCCAGAATGGTGCAGTGCACCTAGCATGCTAATTAATTGTAGGAAATCTAGTAAGGAAGAGCAGACCCACATAGGTTATAGGGTTTGTTGTTGACCTCGTAGGGAAATGTGTGGAAGGCCTATAGATGAACTGGGCGAAGTACCTAGTTAATCAACTAGAATTAAACTACAGAAAAGCATAGGATAAGGGATACGAGTTCCACTTTAGCTGTCTCCTGATCCTCATCACATTTATTGCTTAGGAGATGCTAGAAGGTGTGACCTTCTTGGACATTGAGTTGTTTGAGCCACTTTCTATGAAGTTCACCACGCTATGGTACTCGATCGATATGGGAAAATAGTGGCAGTCGAATGCAGTCTTTCACACATATTATCTCCAACTGAACAGGGCTATCGATGTTGAACCTCACATGATACCAAACACCCTACAGTGGTTCCAACCCCTCATGAAGTTCCACACAGATTGACACTTCATCTATATTACTGCGTGAGAAGATGAGCATAAGGAGGAGCTTCAGTCATACTACAAGCTCACAGAAGAGGACCTCGAGGAGACAACTAAGGACTAGTTAGTAGACCTCCTTATCCCCTCTAATCCTACAGAGATTTCTGACCCTGAACTTGAAATCTTGGAGGCCACTCACAAATAGCATGACACACCCAAAACCAGCAGAAGGAAGAAGACTGCAGAAGTCCAAAACTTAAGTAGTGCATCAGAAAAAACTTCTTCAGTATCACCTGGCCGAGGAGGTGATGATGAAGTAGAAGAGATAAATGGAAAAAAATATGAGTAGAAGTAAGGCGAAGTAACACTGCCTAGATATGAGGTTGATCCCTTGAATAAGAGGAAGGTTTCTCCCCCGAAACCCTCTTCCCAAAAGAAATCCAGAGCCACCTTAACCAAGATGTAGACTGTTCTCACTGTCGATGACTTTGACTTCATCATCGCAGCTATAAACGATGCCTCGCAGGAAATCTTGTAGGAACATGAAGCCAAGCAAGATGATATGTATGACATAATCGAGGTTAAGATTCGAGGGGTACAACAGGCCCTTTTGTCTAGTCGTGCAGTGTCCACTGCGCCCCTACTGTCTGAAGAACCGGAGTTGGGAGATGAGCCAGCTCAACTCTGTTGACTAGCTGATGCGACTGAAGCTCGCCTTCATCGTGCACAGGAAGAAAAAAAACAATCCACCTAGGCCTTGAAGCAAGTGAAATAAGTAGTCATAGAACAACGTCAAGTTGCAGAGCAAGAGAAGGTTGCTCTCCAAACAAAGTTTGAAGAGAAGAATGCACAGATTTAGCAAGAAAAAGAATAGTTTCTCGCAGAACAACTCGAAATGAAAGAAGCAGTCAACAGAGCACTTCGGTTTGTGACAGAATTAGAGACAAAGGCAAAAGACTGAGTTGAGAATCAAGTAGAGAATCTCGCAGAAGCTATCTAGTAGCTACAACAAATAATAGAAGACTTAGAGCTCCGCACAATGCCCGACACCCCGCAGGATGTAAGGGATCAAAGAGATGCAACTGCTCAAAGAATAATTGTGAGAATAAAGGCCCTTGCCATGGAATGTAAACAAATAAATGGTTGTAGTGCCCATACTTATGAGAGACTCACTGAGAATCCAGAACTAAAGGCACTAGAGTCACATCTCTAGGAGGTGAACCAGCAAGCAGAAACAATACAGGCACAACTGAAGCCCCTATCAGTTGTTGAAAGGATGAAGTGATCGCAAGAGCAACACACTTCTCAACAAAAGTTCCAAACCATTTAGAGTAGAGTCATGGAAGTGACTTAGAGGCTCCAACCTATTCATGATGAGGCTTTCCAACTGTTCTTAGAGATCGAAGGATGAGGAGCAAAATTGGAGCAAGTCATCATTGCAGCTGAACAACGCTTAGAGAGACCTATCAACGAAGTTGTTATCCAAGAGTTCACTGAGTAGGAGGCCATGGAAAAACAACAAGTCGGAGCATCTCGAGCCAAGATTGAGGCTTTTGATGCAAAATTACCCAGATCGAAGTGACTCGGGCCGAGTCACAGGTGAGTGTTGGGGGCCTATTGGCCCTTGACCAACTTTTGAGGATCCTTGGTCATGTTTGACCTATTTTTGGGACTTCAATAGGCTATCGAAGGTGGAGTGCAATACAAAGCGGATATCGTGGGATCTTGGCCCCTTTTTAGGGCCTTTTTGGGTTTTGGGCTTATATAATGGGTATGGGGATGTCGTCCCATGGGTTTACCCATGATTAGGGCTATTTTGTAATGTATAAATAGAAGTCTAGGCGATGTAAGAAGTAGTGAATAGTGACTAGTAGTGACTAGTTAGTTGCAAGTGTGATAAGTGCTAAGTGCTAAGTGGTAATTTCTTTGTGCATACTATGTGAGGCTTGTAGAGATAAGTGCAAGTGATTGTAAGAGACTATGGAAGTCTTTGTTCTATAACTCAAGGAAGGAGGATCTAGCGAGATGCGCATATCTCTTGTCCTCCGTGGAGTTGATTTTGAGGCTTTGTGCATGTAATAAGATTGATCGAAGATAATAAAGAGGAAGATGAGTTGGTGGACGTAGCCCCAGGGTGGGGGTGAACCACATATATCCTGTGTTGTGAATTCTTTGTGCTTTTTGGATGTTATTTTGTTCATGTGATTCAATGCTTAGTGTGATGTTAGATGATAGATGAATATGATAGCTTAGTGTTGAATAATGTGAATGAATGCTAGATCTAATCTCTATTGGTATGATTGGTGAATGAATCTATTGTATATATGTGAATGCTACACTGATCTATTGTTAGGGTTTATATTCGCTATGAACTAAGGCTAAATATTAACAAACTGTAATAACCAAGTGCTCTGTTAAGGTGTTACAATCAAATATTTGTGTCCCAGCTAAGGTTGTAGACATCTGAGTCCTGCAACCACCCCTGCCTCTACCTTGGGTGAGACTTCATCTGCTTCATAGGTGTTTTCAAAAGGGCCAGTAGTTAGGGTTTTGTTGGTGCATTGTTGTAGCATTGAAGCCTGGGTATGCCCCTGTGCCAGCACGCAACACTCAAAATCTCATTGACATCCTAACTTGTCAACACAACTTTGTATGGCAATTGCGAGAAGATCGACAACATTCTTTTCTTTAGTTCCAATGGTTGTGTCTCCTCCTCCTCCTCAGAGTCTGCCTGTGCCTAATCTTCTTTATTTTGTGGCTCTGAGCCTGAGCTCGATCCTACCCCTACTTCTTTTCCTTTCTTCTTTAGCATCTTGACAGGAAAAATATAGTCCATCCTCGACTTGTGCGGTTAAATCTCGGCCACAAAATTACCTCTTTTTCAAAGGCCTCCTCATATAGGTAGAACGAAAACATCCTCAAGTGGAAATCCTCCCTGTTAGCATGCCTCGACCAGGAGAACGTATGATGCGGGTTCATACTGAAAAATGTTCCTCATGTTGCAGTTGAGGAGATCCTGAATAATGTGCAACCTCTGCGTTGCATCTAGAAGCCCATTGTACCACTTAGAGAACCTATGGTGTTGAAAGCTGTATTCTCCAAATCCATCCTGGAATGCCAAGGCTCGAACATCTTCGCAAGGTGCTCCTTTTCTGCTAGTACCAAAGGTATACCCATGGGTGGCTTCCACTTTAGAATCGTGAATTACATCAACATATATATATAGGTGAAGGTGCCTCCCTTCTCATGGGCTTCCTCACAAGCCACTAGTAGTTCCTCCAGCAGGTAACTACACTAGTTGAATACAATGCCATTGGCGCAAAAGTCTACTACTAACAATGCATATAGCATGCATTCTACCTTGTAATATGAGATCATAACCTTGCTGGCTATGATGTAACAACAACTCCTAACTGTCTCTAGTAGTATGAGTTCAATTTTGGCTGTGCGCCCCCCCCTCTGAGTGTGGAACCTTTCATAGAGGTTGGGATCTCCTTTCTTTTTTCCATGCTTACTAGGACCCTAAAATCCTTTCGACACATGAGGGACAGTCCATTAAGCTGATGGATGTCTTCAACATGGATTGGGTACCACCTATACAAATAGAGACTTCGTTCATGCACCCTGTTGATTAGGAATTTGGTGCACAACCCAACATCACCAGTGGTACCAAATATTGGCAGGTCTCTGAGGTTCATGATAGTCGAGTTGAATAGGTTGATAAATTCCATTTTTGGAATGAATAGCATGCCTCCCAAATCGTCTGGAGCTATATCCTAGAAGATGTCTATGTTCATGTGGGGGAACAAGACTAGTTCTGTTAAGTCAAGATCAAGGAGCTTGACCTGCTCTACCTTCCCCTTGAGATCACCCATGACCTCGACTCGGGGGTCCCAGGGCTCATCTGGAACTGCATCTTTAGACATGGCACTTCAACTTCCTATGGCTCTCAGCATTGTGGATTCTGAGTTATCACAACTTATGCGACGAGCTAAGGATTAGGGATCATGACTATGGGTTTCACAACTGCACAAGCTTGCTCACTCTACAAAATTTAGAAATTGCTAAGTTCTTTGAAAGTGATGTGTTCTTTGGTGAGTTCTCAGAGCCTTATACTCAGGCTTAGTGGGAAAGTTTAGCAATAATTTTTGTTCATCATGACCATATGGACACAACTTGGATCTGAGTTGTCCGATGGGACGGGTTAATGGGGTAAACCCTATCGAGCAATTTTGGCATTTACTTGTGCAATTTGAATAGGGACGTGGCCGGTTTCAGACCTTTCCGTTTGACGGGTGGGAATACTGGAGAGAATACTGATGGAATATTCACATATCGTGGATTTATGGATTAACTGAATTCAAAAGGGGTACCGTAATGGAAATAAAGGTTGTGACTAGACTAGGTTCATGTGGCACATGGACTCAGATTGCATTCAGATTATTTCTACCTTTGACCACAAAGAGGTCCCTGTCATATTAATGACTATCATCAATGGATTCCTAATGCTTCTGATCCTGCATTGTTGAGTAAGAATTTCTTCATCAACCAACACTTAAACAAAAAATGAAATGAACTATATGTCACGGTGCAACACTTCACACATCGACTTTATTAACTGAATTTAAAAAAATTGCAGAAAAACTCAAATTTAACTATTATACATGCTCTTTCATACTAGAGTGACAATCCTTTTATCTCAGTTCTGAGATGTATAGGGTTTCAGGCGAGCACCATTCACCCATCTTGTCCACAACATACCATCCAATTGCACAAGTCTGACTGCTCCTGAGGGTCCGATATCCACAATTATAAATGGTCCCAACCAATGCATACACAACTTTCTAGGATGCTTGTGGTACCGACTGTTGTAGAGTAGGACCTTGTCTCGTTGTGTAAATACTTTAGTTTTAATGTGCCTATCATGCCAAGATTTTTTCCTTTCTTTCTCAATCGACTGATGGAATTCTGCTAAAAACCTGGTCTCCTCAAGTTCTTGTAACTCCATAAGTCTCTGCGCAACTGATTCCTCCTCTTAAATATGTGTGATATGTGCAATGTACAAACTCAGAGTGATGAATTTTGTAGGCACCAATGCGTCTTTCCCGTAAACTATATGAAATGGTGTGTACATGTGGATTTTATTTGTGTTTGTCCTGTAAGCCCATAGTACTATTGGAACTTTGTCATCCCAACCTTCTCAATTTGTGCAACAGACCTTTGTTAACCCTCTCTCTATAATCTTGTTGAATGATTCTACTATGTCGTTGGCTTGTGGGTGGTAGGGGCTACTTTTGTGATGTTGGATCAGGAACTCTGTTGTCATATTTTCTATAGTGATACTAATAAAATGAGATCCTTGATCATTGGTTAGATTCCTAGGACATCTGAATTGAGTGATAATATTCTCAAAAATGAACCTAGAAGTAGTATCGATCGAGCAGTTGTGAAAAACTGTTTCCTCAACCCAACGCGTTAGGTAGTCAGTTGCAGTAATAATGTATCTAGCCTTTTAATGCTTGGTTGTGGGGTTGATCAATCCAATGAAGTCAACTGCCCACTTCTCAAATACCTGTAGATCTCAAACTAGTTTAAGTGTTAATTCATCTCGTCGTGATGAATTACCCACTCTTTGACAAACATAACATGATCTAGTATATACCTTTGCATCCTTGAAGAGCATTTCCCACCAAAGTCCGGCTTGGAGAACTTTATGCGCAGTAGCCTTTCCTCTTACATGACCTCCCACAACTCCTTTGTGGCATTTCCATAGTATATCCTGTCGTTCATTATCCAAGACACATCTTCTGAGGATACTATCTAGTCCCAATTTATACAACTGTCCTGCAATCAACTGGTAATCTGCTGCTCTAACAACCATATGGCGTTTATGGGTTGCGAAAAATGTTTCTAGGAAGGCTCCTGTACTTAAGAAGACTACTATGTCCTCTAGGTAATATGGTATGGACTCAACCTGGAACAATTCTACATCTGGGAGATGATCATCAACTGCTCCGCTACTTTCCCCTGACTTTAATCTAGACAGGTGATCAGGTCCTACGTTTCATCTTCTAGGCTTAATTATTACTTCAAAAGAGAATTCCTCAAATAATAGAAACCATCTACAAATTATCCCTTCCAACATAGGTTTGTTAACTAGATATTTCAATGCAGAATGATCAGTAAAGAAATTGAAATGAGAACCTAACAAATAATTTCTAAATTTATGCAAAGCATAAATCATGGCTAAACCCTCCCTTTCTGTTGTTGTGTAGTTATGCTCATCTTGTGACAACTTCTAGCTCACAAAATAGATAGGATGATCCATGGCTCCATCTCTAGGTTGCGCTAAGATAGCTCCTAAGGCAATACTTGAAGAATCTACATGGACGTGAAATTCATTTTCCCAGTTTGGGAATATCAAAATCGATGCTATGTTGATATTCTCCTTTAGGGTCTAGAACACTTTATCACATTTTGGTGTCCATTGGAACATTTCGACCTTTTTCAATAGATTTTCCAGGGGTGCAGTGATGTTTTCATATCTTCTAATGAACCTGCAATAGTATCCTGTGTGTACCAACGTAGAGCGCAACTTCTTAGCACTCGTAGGTGGTGGCATGTTCACAATAACCACAACTTTGGCTGGTTCTAACAATACTCCCTCTCGGCATACTATGTGGCCCAAAAAATTCCCATGTGGTACACAAAAGATACACTTTCTGAGATTCAATGATATCTGCAATTCTCTGCATCTGTCAAACATCAGTCGTAACAACACTGCATGTTCCTTGAGAAAACTATATATCGTCCAATCATCCATATAGACTTATATAAACTTGTGAATGAACTCTCGAAATGATGCTATTACAATCTTGGAGAAAACTGCAGGGGCATTATTTAAGACAAATGGCATCACATTATATGAAAAAGACCCCCATTCTATTATGAATGTGGTATTCTTTTTGTCCTCTTCAAGAATCCTTACTTGGTGGTAGCCCAAAAAATCCATCTGTGAATGAGAACGCTTCTTTCCCCACAAACTGTTCTATCACCTCATTAGTAAAAGGTGTTGGAAAGGTTCATGTACACAGGGATAGTTAAGGCTTCTATAGTATACACAGACCCTGATATCCTCTGTGCCTTTCTTGCTTTGGATGACTATTGGGCTGACCCACTCTACTTCTTCTACTGTAAAAATAAGTCCAGCTTCCAACATCTTTTCTATTTCCTTCTTAAACTTCTTTTTTACTCTAGGGTTAAGGTGGTATGGTCTATGCATCACTATATTTGATCCTTCTTTTAACTCGATTTTCATTTCTCCCATAACTCCTTTGATCCCCTTTAACTCTAAAAAGGTCTTCGGGAACGAATCCTTATATTCCCGCAGCAAATTATGTATTTCTTGACTAGTTTGCTCATCCCAGTAATCTCCCACCATAACTATATTGGGTTGCTCAGTGGTCCTTATGTTGACTTTGCGCAACTTTAATGGGTGATTATAGGAACTGTCAGTCTGACTGGGTATGATGTTCTGAATTTCTCTATTCCCTTCTATCTCTTTTATGGGTAGGTTTCTCAATTCCTCTAAGTCATCTAGGATTTCAGAATCCTTGGAAATCTTATAGCATTCTATAGGATTCTTGTCTAAAGTTAGGTGAAGATTAGTTTGAAGTTATTGGCTATGTTTTTCACATACCACTAGGTTTTATTTCTGATTACTATTATCTGTAAAAATAAATTCTTTAATCTTTTGCAGGACTACTTCAAGCTTAGGGTACTTACTTTTAAACAAGAAGTCCTTGCAAAAATTATCTGTTAGCGTCTGCCAGTCACTGGTCCGTCTTTTGGTTTCTTCATGTATGAACCAAGATTTTGGGATTGGACCAAGAGAGTGGGGAAATACCTGAACCCATAAGCAAGAGGGTATTTCCACAACTTTCCACTATGTCACGCACTGTTCAATATGTACTTTAGGATCATATTCTCCATTGAACAGTTGCATAACCTAGAAATCCGTCTGCATCTCTGATTCCAACTACTCCTTATTCTAAAACCTATACTTGATAGCTTGATTCACATCGTCCCAATTTCTGTATAAGGATTTATGATTGGCCCACCATCTGGTAGGGGTTTCCTAAAGGGATAAATCTAGTACTGAGATCCTTTAATCCTCCGCTACCTTTTCTTCCATGCTGAGAAAAAAACTATTGAGTCCTGAGGTGCCATTATATATTGGGTGTTCTCTAACCTCGGTCCCAACCCATATAGTTTCTTTGACAGTTGTGCATCTCCTTGACAATATTTCGTACGAGCCTTGCTTCCAACTATCAAATGCTAGTTCTGAATATTCATCCACTGACTATATACTCCTCCAAATTATTTATCTATCAGTAGTAAGATTTATGTAATCGTCTCTTGTTCCAGCTATTACAGTATACAACTGATCCAAGTCTTCTCCCTCCATATTATTTTTTGTTGGCTTTATATATCTGGGCCCTACATATGAATCCAAGGGTTGAACTACCTTGATTCCATCTGCCTCAAATATCATGGTGTCTTTCTTTAATTCAATCACTGCATAGTTGTCATAGGCCCAATCGATCCCAACTAGTGCAGGGTAAGGGTCTGTATCCCCCATGATCTCAATCACTTCAAAGTTAGCTTCTGTCTTCACTCCCGCAACATCCATTTCCACATTCTATAGTATTTTTATGGGGAAGATACAATACTAGTTGGTCATTCTTAACTAGATTGGGGAATATGTCAACCAAGGTTTTCCTAAGGCTTCCCAAGTCTTTTTAGGAAGAATGTTCACATCAGATCCTAGATCCAACATGACATCCTTAATCTCAAATTCATCTAACTGGGATACTAGTATGGATTATTTTCTACTTTGTACTTTCCTTCTCTAAACTCTCTAAGCACTCTTCTCAAGAAGATTAGTCCTTATTCCTGCTTCTATGGGTTCTTCATTCCCTAAAACTAGGTATAACATATTGCGTAACTTCTCTGTTAATTGGTTGTTCCCGAGAATGTCAAAGAATAATTGAAACCAAAGGTTGAATACATTCTGAAGTTGCTCGGGTTGTCTCGGTGTGACTACAAGGTTTCTGGGTGTAGGGGGTGAAGCAACGACTTGCACAATCTTAGGGTAAACAATAGGTTGTGGGGGTTTCTCTTGTGTCTTAGGGCTAGGGATATCCTAAAATACTTCTATGGAATTTTTAAAGAACAAATTCTATTTTAGAGGGTCATACCTGTCTTCTTTAGGTGTTTCTTTCTGGATCTGAGATAGATTATCAACATCATCTTCTGTCTTTTCTTCTCCTCGAGTAATGATATTGAGGTTGGGTAATTGTCCTATACTAACTCTCTTGAGTTCTGAACTAATGAGGTTATTTCCTCATTGACATACCCGATATTCCCATTTTTCCATTAGTTCTAGGTAGTATTCAGTTGTATGCCCATTGGTTCTGTAGTGAGAGCACCATGGCTACCTCAGATAAGGACAGTCGCTCACCATATGGACTTGCTTTTCATAGTTATAAAATATTCTTGTCTCTCTTCCCCTAGTTCTTCCTCCTATGAATTCTCCTCCGACTCCACCTCATCAACCTCTCCCTGGTCCCTACGGGTTTTCATTTAGCCTGAAAGTTGTTCGGTCCAACCTGTCTACAAGTGCAGCCAACACTCTACATTGATTGGTAGTATGTGTGGTAGATGTGTAGAACTCACAATGTACTGTATTTGGTACTTTCAAATATTTCTTCATAATGGGGCACTATCTTGGCCCATGCCCATGGATTCAACAGATATCACAATACTCAACTACTGGTACCGATTGGCTCCCTGGAAAAGCATGATATGGGGTAGGGTTATGGCATGGTAAGTTCACAGATACTTGCGCAACTCCTCCAGTGGGTTCTGGTGAGGGTCCCATCTAATTCTGAGGATGTCCCATTCCCCTCATTCATGGAAATTCGTTCACCATATGTCCTTTTGTATAATATTCGGTGCACCAGAGCTGCAGTCATCCTGGTCTAGGTATCGTTAGTTATTGAATATTTTTTGTAAGCACTAATATTTTCCCTTGTACTTGCACCAAATTCGCATTTGTTGGGGGTCTGATCACTCTCAGGCTCCTAGGATATCCCGCCATAGCTTCAATATTCATCAATTATTCCAAGGTGTCTGTCAACGTGGCTATTTGATGTTGTGTTAGTGGAATCCGAGTTAGAGGTAGCAATCCCTAAATGTACCATTCTCTTTGATGTTCCTCATGGATTGGATGTGCTAACCTCCCTATTGCATCTTTAAACTTATGGATGTATTCCCAGGCTGATTCACCTTCCCTTTGATGAATCTTGCACAACTCAGACAGAGCTTGTTGTTCTGACTGAGGTAGCTTAAAATCCTCTATGAACCTTGTCCGTACCTGGCCAAGTGTGAATCCTTGACCTTGCATTCCTGGCACTCCTGGCTTGATGATCTTCATGTACCACTTGAGAGTGCGACCTCTCAAGGTAGTTTGGAACTCAACCAACTTATTCACATATAGAGTCCCTCTGGATCTCTAGATTGCTTCGCACAAGAACCAATGTTGCTCAACATCTTCATCTCCCTTACCCCAAAATTATGGGTATCGGGAAATCGGACCTCCCGCATGACCAACCATTGCTAATCTTGGTGCTCTTATCAAAATAAAACCTAACGGTCCTGCTTGTGATCTACTAGGGGATCCCAATATCCTCCCTATACTCGCACTTCCTGGTGGTGACTAACTCTCTTATTGTATTAGAACATAACTAGCATGATAAGGTAGTATCAAACTTACCACTTTTATAGAAGACACTTGGGGTATGGGCGATTCAGGGTTGGCGCCAATGGATTTGGGGAAGTTTTCTTTGATATAGGGGGTCTCATTTTCTTCCACTGGAATGGTCTCTTTAGCCAGATTCCTGATCTTTCCTAGAATTGGGGCTGAATCTTCTCTTTCTTCTTCAAGATTCATGTCGGCTTCCTCCTATCTTACATATACACCTTCTCCTTATTGTCCATCCTCTTGGGTACTTATTTCTCTCTGTGCTTCTCTCTCACTTAATCTTTGACTGACCAACCTTTCATGTCTTCTCATATTCCACAACTCTTCCATCTATATTTCCTCTACTTCTCCTGGTCCAACTTCTTTCCGCAACTTCTCAGAC
>JASDQU010681913.1:19341-46204 GCA_032191745.1 Picea mariana
TTTATTGTGACCTTTTTACATTCATTGAAACACTGTGTTATCATGTCAGATATACTTCTTTTCATTTCTCTATACTTAATTTCTAGTAAGGCTGAATTAGTAATAAAAATATGACTTTAAGGAATGGTTAGCATCCTTGTTAATATTCTCACATCTGTATTATAGTTTATTATGTTGATTCGTATCAATTATGACTTAAAGGATAATGTTAGATTAGAGATATAAATTATTAGTGAACACCTTATTCCAATTGATATAACAAAGTGTGAGTTTTTACATTTTTCGATGAGATTATCATGTGTATGGTTATGCTAGAATCCAATACCATCTTACATGATTAGCTAATCACTAAGGAAGAATGAATCTATTGGTCTTACTAAGATTAAGAAGAAAAATTAAAAGAGAAAGATGGATGAGGAACATTGATATGCATTGGAATAATTACATAATATCGTTAAGTTATATTATATTGTTTTGATTTTAGCTATAATTGGTGATGAATGAAAATAGAGGATTAATTAGTTCTTATGAAGTGAATTGATTGAAGTTGAAGAATTTTGTATTAATATAAGAGTCATTGGATAAATTTTATTTTCGTTATGAATATGTGCTTTTAGATGTCTCCTTGTTCCTCAGAACAGTGACCAGTCTTGATACCTTTAATGGTCAAAATCAATCAGGTAAATCCTAGACTTGAGCGTTGATTATGTGTCTTGGAGGTCTTAATATTGCAGGGTAGGATGGGAGGATAGACATGTTTTTATCTTTATATGATATAGTTGATCCATGAATGACAGAGATATTGTACTCTGATTTTGTTGTGTAGTGATGTGATGAGATTAGAATGTGTAAGTATAAATGTATGTTATTATCACATGTTACTTGTTCTAATTGATGTTTTAAAATAAAAAGAAAAAAAAAATTACCACTTAATTAATCAATTACATTTGATTTCGTAATGGAGGGGACGTTACATATGGTATCAAATCAGGTTCAACCCTATGACATTGGATTGTTACACCTTCTACTGTGTTAAATAAATGATTAAAATTATGTCGCTAGTTAAAGTTTGAAATTGTACATGCAGATAATCATGGTTAGAGGACACAAGGTGTAACGACCTCGTCGTTATGACAACTAGCAACGTACAAGAAATCAAAGTTTTTTTTTTCTTTTAGTGCTATGTTAGGAAATTTGAATAGCAATCTAACATGGAACACTAGTAATCATTCACAGGACACATCATAGACCACCTTACATCCTAGGCGCAATGCAATAGCAGTTATTCATGGCACAAATCCCAATTGAAGTGTGCAATCACATGTTAGAATAAACTTGCATTTCATGCCAGAGACTAAAATTTAAAATCATCAACACTACACCAAAATTCAGTGCGCGAAAGGAGTTTAATTACTCAACTAGTCGTACAACACATTAATGAATTTCGTGCGAGAATTCTATTATGTTAGTCCATCAATTATACATCAATGATTTAGGCACATAAGAAAATAATTATTAATTCTCTCATTCATTGAACAAGATTAAGGGCGCAATAGTAATGACTTGTTAATTTGATGCAAGAACCCTAAGATCTAAACCATCATTATATTGACTTCCATTACGCTCAAAAATGAAATGGTCCAACAATTGTTCATACTTCATAATATTTAAAAGCGCACTAGTGGCCTATTTCTAATCCCAACAGGCACACCCTAAATTCATGGGCGCAAGAAAAACTAGATGTTAATCCAACACACATTAACTAATTTAATGGTGCAAGTGAAAGGTGTTATATCAACATACATTACAGAATAAATTAATATGCGCAAGAGGTCTAATGTCTATATCAAGCATGTTCGTTACATTAAGATTTAAGACGCACAAGGACTAAGGTCCAACAAAATTTCCTTCCACAATAAATACTGTGAGCGTGGGTGATCTAAGAAAATTATACAATTAAAAAAAATCAACTATAATTAATGGCACAGGGGTAAGCAATTACATAGTCATCTAATCATCTCATTAGAAGTTTCAGTTTCAATTCGAAGGCTCAAGGATAAGTATCTCAATAATTTGTCTTACATATGATTAGTTCAAGGCATAAGAGGAATCCATCTTATTTAATTCATGGTGCATAGGAAATCTAAACTCTCAGTCTCACAGACATCATTATTCTTGGGTACATCTTACCGAAGAGATCAATCCAAGATTAGCAAGTGGTGATCTTTTTACAATCAAAGGTAATGCAATAAATAAATATAATTGAATACATTGTCCTCATAATGACTTGAATTGAGTTTAGATGTGACTAAATTAATCAGCATTTAGGGTTTTGTGAAGTTCATTGGGAAATTGGAATAAAAATAAAATAAAAAAATGAAAAGTATGAAACAATAAAAATATATATACATGGTGTAACGTCCCCTCTTGACCAAAATCGAGGGTGGCAGCGGACAACACCCAACTGTGATATAAAATCCCAATTCCTGAGAGGATAACAAGCAGAGAAACAAGGGTACCAATCGCATGGGATTCCTCCATACGCAGGGAAGTTTTCCATTCTCCCAGCAAAACCGCAAAGAAAAAGGGGACACGATCCAGAATTGAAATTAAAAGTGGAGATCATTCATTTCCCTTCCAGACCGAAATCTAGGTTGCCACTTCAGTTTAATGTAAAATATTGACAAAGAACAATCAACGCAAAAGTTACTCCTGTGACTTCTCTGAGGGAAATCATAATCTAAAGAGCGTTATCCCATGGGTGAAACACAAGGGAATCAAGGTTCTGGACAAAAATCGCAGTGGTCAAGCAAGGAAAATCGTCCGAGAGAATTCCCATGGCCAGGCAAAATCTTAGGCGAGATGCAAAGATTATTCAGGGGGGAAAACGCACCTGGTGAGTATAGTAGTGTTGAGCGTCTTTCATTCTGCATGATCAGAGATCAATTCTCAGTAAAAACACCAGGGGATGAGTAGCAAAATCGTTGGTCAGTTAAATCAAATGGAAAACGCAGGGATTGAATAGCAATCGTTGGGAAGTTTAATCAAATGCAAAACATAGGGATTGAATAACAATTGGTGGGCAGCTTAATAAAATGGAAACGCAGGGATTGAATAGCAATCGCTGGGCAATTTAATCAATGGAAAAACGCAGGTGGCCCTTCCCCATTCCGGCCAGCTCGTGAGAGGAGAGAATGGAAGGATTTTTTTTTATAAAATCACAGACATAAACATCCAGTGATAAAACGTTTTCATTAAAATTCACAGGCATACTTCCAGTCATAAAACGTTTCCATCATAAAATCGCAGATAGAACCTCCAATAATAAAACATTTTAATTAAAAAAACTTGCAGACAGAACTTCCAGTAATATTTTTTTTTCATTAAAAAAATCGCAAACATCAACTTCCAGCCATAAAACGTTTTTGTTGGAGCTATTAATTTTTACCTACCAACAACTACAAACTTCGAGAGAGTTCCACGACATCTATCGGATGCTTCCAGATATTTACTCCGAGAATGCTCTCAATGCTCTAGAGTCTTCCAAAGACACTATAAACACAAGGTAAATGTAATCGTGTTGATCAGATCAAGCAATAGAATTTGTGTTTATTATTTATTGTGTGTTATTTTTACTTCTACCTTTTCATTTGGTATCAGAGCTTGAATCTGGGTCTCACTCCCTCATGGGAGGTCTAGGATCCTGAAAGGAGTTGCCCACCATTTCTGTTCCTTTCGCTACAATTGTTGAGGATCTGCGGAGAAGCAGAGTCCGTGAGGGCCGAGGGTATGTTGACTGGTAGATCACCATTACAGTCCCTTGCGTGACTGTCACTTGCACTGGCATTGCTAGAATTCTTTTGGTTATGCAGAGTTTGTGAAGAGGCCACAGAGTACGTAGAGGAGGTCCCGCGTGATCCTGAGAGGAGAGTCTACGCGTCGCTAGAGTCTGTCTTATTATAGAACTGGACGTTGTGCATTGAGCTGCCAGCAGTGTCGTGAGAGTTGCAGTGTGGTTTGATTCCCGCGGACTGAAGGGATTCGACTTCAAAGATTGAAACCCTCAAATACTCGTCAAGTTCTGCATAAAATCATGCAGACAGTCACCTTCGAAGAGAGATTAACGTATGCAGAGTGATTGGCCGTGCAAAGGCGATTATTTTGAGGCATTTTGAATGGTCTCCATGGATCGAAGATGGATTCCATTGCTTTTGGCTGTGGTATGCCTAATATCGTCATTAAATGTCCTCGTTTTGGCCTTTGAACAGACATTTTATGAATTTTTTGATGAGTCATTCGATGGGAGATGGAGTTGAAGGCACAAATTGTTGCTATAATAGTGAAGGGTAAAGAAAAATCAAAAGGTGAGAGTGAGGCGGCGAAGGAGGAACCAGTTGTGGGTTTTTAAGCGTTGCTCCATAATCATGAACACATAATAAAATCGTGTGGTTTTATGTCCATTATGAGCCGAAGGCGCAGATAGGATTCAAAGGAGGTCGCTGATGAAAATGTCCTTTTAAAAAAAAACTGCAGATTTAGTCCACTGAAGGAGCCCACCGAGGGATTACTCTAGTTCAAGACTCGTGAATGAATCTATAGATATATACAATTCCCTCTCTCAATATACGAGGCGTTTCGGTAAGATGCTACCAGTGGGAACATAGAAATCCCCAAGCTCCTATTAGCTGTGTAAAAGTGCTTGAAATGCATTGTTGAAAGTGATTGGAATGGTCTTGGAATGGTCATGTGGGGTTTAGTTTTAGAGAAAATTGAGTAAAGTTGTAAGAAGTAAGGGTCAAGTTCAAGTTCAAATGAGAGAAGGTCAAGGTCAAGTGACTGATGAGTTTAAAAGCTTTGTGAAAAGGAGTCTTGAAATGTAAAGTCATCTCAAGAAGACTCAAAATGAGTGCTAGTTAAAGTTAAAGTGAGAGTTTGTTTGAGTCCAAATCAAATGTTAAAGTGATGTAAAATCATGGCAAGTGGTGCGTCAATTAAGTTTTCCAATCCATTGTCATAGGTTGTCTTACTGGATTTTGATCAACTCCAACATATCCATAAAGTATATTGAAAGAAAAAAAAAACAAGATGTAAGAAGCAATGTAAAAACAATAAAAGACAGACTCATGGTGCAGAAGACAAATGGTGATACAAGGAAGCAAGACTCTCGTTGGAAAAGGTAAATAACAAAGAAGACTCCAGATGAAGTTATGCAATGCATAATGATGAGATGTAAATGGGCATATGTAATGAGCTTGTAATTTTTTAGGCATTTAGTTGTAATTTGTTGGGCATTTAGTAAAGAATGTGGAATTTTTGTACCTGAGATGAAATGATGCATATATGTTGTAAGGGGTGCATGATCAATATTATCCGACACCCTAGAGTTTTTTGGTTCAAGTTGTAAATCTTAGCCATAGGCATAGGCAAGCTATATTCCCCAAGAGCTTTTGGTCCAAAGTTGTAAAGCTTAGCCATAGGCAAGGCAAGCTATATTCCCCAGGTGTTCTAAAGTTTATCCATAGGCAAGACACGTTATCATGTAGCATGTATCTCTCTAAGGCATAAAGAGTGGATGTGGCATCAAGCTGTGGAATTAACCACTAGGTAGGTACGAGGGTGGTAAGGTGTACTTGTATCTAAGTTTGATGGTGATCAAAGAAGTTAGATCTTTGATTAAGGGGAGGATTGTGAGATAAAGTAATCTCAAAGTGTGAGTTGGTTGGGACCAACTTATGACTAAATGAGTCTAATGTATTTATGAACCATGTACGTGAAAAGGATACCTAGAGAACTGGTGAGTACATCGGATGGTACCCATGTATCTCGGTAGATGGATCTCTTTTTATATGGACATCAATGATCAGTTGTTTGCAAGGGAAAAAGGAAGATGCAAAAGTTTGAGCATTAATCAATGTTATGCAGGTACAAAGAAGAAGAAAAAAATGTTTGAGGATGAAACTCATCATGGAAGGTTCGTGGTCAGCCAAAACCACCAATAAGCAAAGTTTAACTAGAAACCACTTGATGTGATGGTTACTGAGCATTGTAATGGGAGAACATTGAAGGAAGCCCAACCATATGAATATAGAAACTAAATATGATGACATGACTCAGATAAAGACCTAACCAAGACATGTATTCATTAAGAAGGAGACATTGCAGATCAAAGGATTGAGAGAAGCATTGGTCATTGTAAATGTTGATGTAAAATGTAATTAGTAGTAGAAATTAGGGGGGAGTGTTGGAGGTATTAATTTCTACCTACCAACAACCACCCAACTTCGAGAGAGTTCCACCGACATCCACCGGACGCTTCTAGATATTTCCTCCGAGAACGCTCTCAATGCTCTAGAGTCTTCCAAAGACAGCTTAAATACACGGAAAATATAATCGTGTTGATCAGATTAAGCAATACAATTTGTGTTTGTTATTTACTGTGTGTTATTTTTGCTTCTGCCCCTTCAGTTTTCATTATAAAATCACAGACAGAACTTCCAGTAATAAAATGTTTTCATTATAAAATTGGAGACAAAACTTCCAGTAATAAAACATCTCATTATAAAAATCACAGACATCAACTTCCAGCCATATAATGCTGGCCTAAAGAAAAAAAACACACAACAAGGGTCTCTGAGGAAATCCACGGGGATGTTGGGCGAAAAGAAAGTGAACGCGGAGACAAAAACTGCAGAGACAATAAAACACAAAGTTACCTGCAAAATTCATGGAACCCAAGCATATAATTTGCACGCTAAACACTGGGCAAACGTAAGAAAATCGCAGAGAACAAAACTGAGCGTTGGGACGGGGGGGTTGTGGTGCCTAGAGTAGTGAGATTGTTGGAAACCCAACGCAATTCTTGTGGAGTAAGGATCAATTAAAACCATAGAAACATCAGGTATCTCCAGGTTAGCGATGAGGGAAGGGTAATGTAAATATATAAAATTTTCCAGCAAAAACTCAGAAAGACTATGCCCAACAATATCAGACATCCACTACTATTCCATCAATAAATAAATCTATATACGCTTTCAATCTAATTTACAACTAAAATTTAAAAAAAAAATGAATATCCTATTTGGATGATGGTCTGTCAAGGTTCTTCAGCTACTGACAAATCTCCTCTCTCTCCCTTGCTAATGTCTGAGTCCTCACTAGTACCTCCCAACAATGTTATGGGTATTCTTCTTCCCCCTGAGCCCCCTGAGCTACAAAGGGGCCACATACTCAACCAAAGAAAAACTAGCTCCAAGCTCGCCTCGAAAGGCTAAGCTACCACTCCCTATTCGAGTTGGGTATCCCAACTCCCACAAGAGAAACCAGTGACGAAAAATATTGGCAGCGTAACCTTAACCTTCAGTCCTCTGCATACCTCTCATGTGCCATCTATTTTATATATTTCTTCTTAGTGACCTTTCTATTTGCACATTAAATTAGTTTTATTAAAAACTTATTAGGAAATATTCTCCCCCGTACACTTGTCACCCAATCCCTTAGTTGCACCAAAAATTCATTTAATTAATTAAATTAAATTTCCAATTTCCTTCACCCACCTAAAAGCGTTCCTAAAAATGTTCCTCAATGTCCCTCTATTCCCTTACATTCCCTTAATGATTGACGCCTTTCTTAATTCTTAGTTGAGTTTGAAAATGGAAAGTTTTCTAGACTAGATTCCCTCATATGTTCCACATTCCTTTTGTAATTAAGTTTCCCCTTTTTGTCTAAGTTTGAAATTAGCAAGTTTTCACAAAACAACAATTAATGTCTTAAATAATTTAATCCTTCATTGAATTCTAAATTTGATTTTCCCCCCTTTTAATTCTAATTGATTTCCCCCCCCTTTTATTAATTTCTTAATTAAATTTTTGTCCTCATAGACTAATTAGACCTAGGCTTTAATTTCAACTAGGCTTAACAAATTTTTAAGGGAAAAGTTATAATTAAAGTACTTTACTAATGCATACTTCTTTTAAGGCTGGCCATGTCAAGGTAAGATATTGTTCTCTAGGTACGTAGCTTCACTGACTTGTCTGTGTTTAAAAGCTGCGATGTTCCCTTCAAGACGCACTACGTGCTCCAAGGGTGGCACTCGCCTTCATTCAAGTTCCATATATGTGACATGCCCTTTAAGACACACTACGTGCTTCAAGGGTGCCACTTTCCTTTTGATTGATTTTGGTAGATGTCAAACCCTTGGAGTCAATACTCCGTCAAGTGACCTTGTGGGAGACTAAGGGCCTCTATTGATTTTCCATTTCTTTGTCGAGACACTAGAATCATAATTTTATTGTTTTTATATTCATCTAAAAGCTAATGTGTAATAACATATACATTGTATATACATATGAGTTATATAGATTTTAAATACCAACATGGAATAGGAACTAAGCATAGCTATATGGTTTGACAATTGATTTGAGAGGTAGTTGTTCTTGTGAGGTAAATTCAATTGGAACAAGTTTTGATATTGAATGTTTTGAGAATTGTTGGATATGGAGTTTGTGCATTAGCCTTGATATCTTTAAAAAAACTTATGCTGGTTGCAAACACCATATAGATCTATTGACAGCTACAAAAATTCATGCTAGGAACAATCTGACATGATTCTACCATAACAAATCACAATTACATCTACTATGTTTTGAGATACTAATGTGGACCTACGTATTTCCCCAATTGTGATATGAGATGCAATGATCAATTTACTATCTATGAATTTAAACAAATTGCAACAACTGAATATATTTCTATGATTGTAATATCTATGACACTTATGTTTGATAATAAATATTAATAACATTCTAATTATCCCAGCTAGAACCAAAAACAATCAAACTAAAATAAAAAAAAAACAGAATGATTAATTACCATATTAAATGAAATATTTATTTTAGTCGGTAGAGTATTGTGTACAAATATTTACACAAGGTTCCAAATAACAAGTTATTTGTTTGACATATATGCATTTAATATTGAATTTAAATAACACATCAAAACCTTATTGATATGCAAAAAAAGTTTCACAAAAGAATATAAATGGTAGAAATTATATGGATTACAAAATTGCAGATGGATGCAGTTTTACATCCATACAAAAAAAATTCTCCAAAACTTACCACTGTCAGTTCAATGATTACAAATTTGACAAATCTATACAAGCCTTGAATATTGTATTTCCCAGTTCTTTCTCATCACAGCATTTCCACTTCTCTACTCTTTTATCCATGGGATTTGACTAATCATTTTCTTCTACTGTTTTTATGCATTTTAAACCCTTCAACATGTGATAACATTTAACTGTCATAGTTAATTTCTTTTCCAAGTAATATGTCTCATCGCTTTGCAAAGCAAGAATTTAACACATCGCGTGTCCTAGGATTTCAAGGTAAACAATTATATGGTTAGACCCCACTTCAGTAACTTGTATGCAATCAGGAACGAAATAGAACTAAATAAATCTAACGGGTAAAATATTTTTTGTTAGTGCATATTACCATTAATCATGAATTTACATACACAGGAAATCAATTAAAATGCAAGTCCTACATTCTCTGGTGGGTTGCAAATAGAAAATGTTATTTTCAAACTATTGGAAGTGTAGAGGTGTGGATGTGTGGGATTGCACGAGGATGAGTAGTATGAATTATTTTCACAAGGGTTGAAAATAGATTAAGTGTTGGCTATGTAGAGAATATATGTGTGCAAAGTGTGGAAGTGCGGAAGTGCACATGTGCAGATGTGTTGGAGTGAAAGTGGATGAGTGATATGAATTATTCAAATAGGAGCTGAAAATAGACAAGTGTTGGTTGTGCATGGGATATACCTCTTCAGAGTGCGTAGGTGTGGAAGATATATATGTGGAGAGTATGGAGATATGATCATAGAAAAATCCTCTACACAACCTGAAAAATGGCTAAGTAAAAAGGCTTTTAATTAGGAATTTTTTTAAAGACAAACATTACAACAGAGTGTGGAAGTGCAGAAGTGCAGGATCATTTGTGGCATGAATTCTCCCCACAACGGTTGAAAGTAGGTTATAGGAGTGCGAGAGGATGAGTGGTATGAATATATAGCTATGCGGAGTGCGTAAATATGGTCATAGCAAAAGGCTCCACACATGGTGAAAAATGGCTACGCAAAAAGGATTTTGATTGGGAAATTTTTGAAAGATAGTGGATGGGCACAAGAACTTTATACAAGATTTGCAAAAGTATGGAAATTAGAAGAAGAAAGGAGCCTTTTGTGGTGATATATTATGTACCACATTCTCTAGTACAAATGTTGCTTGACCAACAATTTAGATAAGGGATATTGTAACAACCTCGCCATTACGAAAACAAAAGCAACGTTCAACATTTTTTTGGGGGCGTTAGGAAATTTAAAACATAAAAAATAATAGCAACAACATCTACACATCATCCAATTTATTAACGAACGATATTAACGCATTAAAAATCAATCACGACACAAAATCGACACATCATCACCATGAATAATGATATGCATATCAACGCATTAACACAAATGATAGTAGCACATAAACATTGTATTCACACAATTAACAATGATGCATAATCGATACGAATCATAAATCGCGATGCAAGTCAACACATCATGATCAATGGAAGCAAAATGCTAACAAGGATCAACCATATCACGGAATATTAAAAGAACTACCCTCCCAACCTATCTTGCATGGTTAGGACCTCCAGGACACATAAGCAATGCTCAAGCCCATGATCCAATTGATTTTGACTATTTAAGGTCTTAGGGATGGTGACTGTTCTGAGGAACAAGGAGGTGTTTAAATCCCACTAATACAATCAACTCGGAAACAAATAGATCAGCAATCAATCTCACTAACCTAGAATGATGGTGCACGGATAATAAAGTTATAAGCCAATCACATCAGTTATTTTAATGGAGCAAGAGAATCAAATTTCTTAATAAATCATACGTCAACTTAATTTCATGGTGCAGTACTGAACTAATCACATAATCAATCAACATTAAATTAAGGCACAAGAATAAAACAATTATAAATCAAGCATGCATCCACATTATTATTAACGCATGAGTAATCGTCAAATTTATTTCAAGGCGCAAGGGTAATCATCAATCTATCTAAATGACGCAAGAAATATAATTACAAACCACTCATAAATCACATTAAATTCATGGCGCAAGAGGATCTATCCACTCCATCAAGCATACATCACATCATTTTAATGGCGCAAGAAAAGTTATCATTTTATATTCATGGCACAAAAAGACCTAAACACTTAATCATCTAGACATCAACATTATTTCAAGTGCATGAGAATCTTAATCATTTAAGAAATCATGCATCAACATTAATTCAAGCACGCGCGAGTAATCTTAATTATATTTTCATGGTGCAAGTTAAATGAACTTCTACAAAAATCCTACATTCACTTAATTGATGGAACCATTACTAGCTACGCCACATTTGACAAGTCCATCATACCTATCATAAAACAATTGATTGACGCAACCACTTATGAAACATTCTAACAATAAACCATCTATCAAACCTTCAAGGTGTACGATTAGAATCTACCATCCACATGTTATCTTCCAAGTAATTCTACAACCAATTTACTAAAGGAAGGGTACACTGAAGGCCGTATGCATAACAAGATCACATAATTCATTTAAGATCGTAAGAATTGGTTGAATTTACAAATGAAAAGGAAACTCTAAAAATAATAAAAGTCAGATTACTTCTACATTATTTGATAAAATTTCCCGGTACTAAAAACCTAAATCTCATTTAGCAGGGACAACGAACTAGACATAATTTCTCTCTGCCTTCAGCTTCATCGAGAACAGAGTATAATATTTCCATCATATTATCTAACGAAGCCACCATCTCCACCAATGTCCTACCAAATAAAAACCTACTTAATATATTCCATCAAAACCTACTCCAGCTACAATTTAAGTGAATTATGTTAAAGATTATGCAATGGCTTTGCCTTGGACAAGTCGTGGAAGTACGTTTCTCACTCAAAGATGAGTCCTACTTCATGGCTAGTTTGTTGGAGAGGGAAGATATGAATCAAGATAATAGAACACCCGGGAATTCTCACATTGTTGGGCGAAAAAACAGAGATTAATCAAAGAATAAAAACATCAAGGAAAAATGTATTGCTAAAATCGGATTGCTAAAACCATATTGGTAAATCATATGGCTAAAATTGCATTGGTAAATTTGTAATGCTAAAATTGGATTGGTAAAATCGTAATGGTAAAATCGTATGGCTGAAATCGCAGACAGAACCTGCCATTGTAGAGATTTTAAAGAAAAACGCCGGGGATTATCCATCTCACCAAAATCGCAAAGGGAACCTGCCATTGTAGAGATTTTAAAGAAATCGTCAGGGATTATCCTTCTCACAAAAAACGCAGAGTAATAATGGGTAAAAATCATTGTACACTGCAGGGAAGATCGTTGGGTATTAGAGGTGAATTCGTTGAGTAAAATACCGAGAAGATTCGCAAGTTGAGGAGTGGAAATCGCTGAGAAAAACGGAGTAAAACAAAATATGCCAAGGACTAACTCACATTGTTGGGTGAATTTTGGGGAAAAATGTAGCGATTACTTCTCTTAGCTAGGCAAAATTTTAGGGAAAAAAATGTGGTCCGGTTTAGATAAGAAAACATAGAGATAACCAAGCAAAATCGCATGGTATATTCTCCATGCTGGGAGAATAAATTATCCTTCATTTATTATCCATGCATAGGAAAGAAGGGAATTTTAATCTAAATCTTTAACACTAGAGTGAAAGACAGTTGATTCGGCTCCTGGATTACTACTCAGGTGCGAACTAATAAATTAAAGGATAAATGAACATAAGATAAAAAAATAATTTATTTGGATTAAAAACAATAAAAACGCAGAGTAAAATAAAATAATGGCCCAAGAACCATAACGCAGTCTTCCTCAGTAATAATATATCGTAGTAATAATCCCAACTAGAACCGGAAACTACAATAAAATGCAGTAATAAAACAAAGCTCTGAAACATAAATTTAGTGACTCTTTTGCAATTTCACACGACACACTATCACCCAGGTAAAAATTCATATGCATATCTAAACGAGTCTTTTTCTTTTAATAGAATCTACGTAAGCGAGATTTCGACAATAAAGAAATGCATGCATAAGAAATTGAGCTATTATTTAATACAAACTATGCACATGGGTACCGTAGCCAAATGTGAAGAACCGAAAGTGACTGTCCCACGCTCACGCTTCATCCAACTCCAACTTGCCGACCGATGAGACCTCACCGATACCTCCCAGCCAACGCTAGGGGTACTCTTCCTCCCCCTGAGCCCCCCAAACCGCAAAGGGTCCACGCACATAATAACAGAGAATTCTAGCTCCTAGATCACCTCGCAAGGTCGATCTACCACTCGTTACCCGAGCTGGGTATCCCAACTCCCACAGAAGAAACTCGGTCAATATAAAATTCGGCAGTGTGACGTTACACAAGTCCGATGTGATCCATACTCCTCCTCTGCCATCCTTCTTATAGAGTTTCTTAGTCATTAGTTTCCCAAACCCTCATTAGATTCCTTTTTCATTTATTTAATTAGGAAAAACCCCTCCCATACACATGTCGCCCGATCCCCTAGTTGCACCAGAAAATCAATTTATTAATTAATTAAATATTCTTATTTCCCTCACCCACCCAAAAGCGTTCCTAAAAACGTTCCTAGGTGTCCCAATATTCCCTTACAATTCTTAAATGACTTACACCTTACTTAATTTTTAGTTGAGTTCATAAATAGAAAGTACCAAAGGCTAAATTCCTTACTAACTTGGACATTCCCCTTTTTCTTTAAGTTTCCCCTTTTCTTTAAGTTCTTTTTTTTAAGTTTCCCCCTTTTTCCTTTTTAACTAAAAATCAATTTAGCAATTGTAGATAAAAATAACCATTTACCCTTTTAATAAATTTAATCCTCCATTATAATCTTTTTCTTTAATAATTAAAGTTTGAATTTCTTACCCCCCTTATTGTTACATGTTTATTTAGTTTTTCTTTATCAACATGTTCTACTTAGACCTAGGTTTTAATTTCACTAGGTTGGGCGACAATTTTTAAGGGAACTTTTAGTTATTAAACTTCTCTCATACCATCATCTATTTCAAGGTCGACTAGGTCCTAAGGAGGCAAAGTTTTCTAGGCACTAGGTTTATTAACTTATCAGTTAAAACCACGATGTACCCTTCAGGACACACTATGTCCTCCAAGGGTGTAATTTGCCTCTTCTTGTTTTCTTTGCACGACGTGCCCTTCAATATGCTCTACGTGCTCCAAGGGTGCCGCTCACCTCTTTCTATTTTCTTTGCACGATGTGCCCTTCAAGATGCACTATGCGCTCCAAGGGTGCCACTCGCCTCTTGACTGAATTCAGTAGATGTTAAAACCCTGGATTCAATACTCCGTCAGGTGATCTTGTGGGAGACTAAGGGCCTCTAAGGAATAAGAACACTACCTTATTTCACGCCCCTTAGAATCATCGTGACCGACTGTCATAGTCTTCCCTCATGGCATCGTGGGTCTTCTCGAACTAGGTAATCATTAACATATAGTTCAAGCCATGGCGAGAGTGCTAGTAGGATATGGAAGGGCTAATGAAACACCTCTCCCTAAATGTCTTTGGTTGTCGTGCGTGATCCCTTTACTCCAAATGTCAGTCTGGTTGACAAGCTATCGTCAGCCTGCATCCATCAACAAATCATGTCAGCAATAACAATCAACATCATAATATCTAATCATATGTACATATGTCACATCAACAACATTAAAACCCTAACAATCCACTCCCTGAATCGATCCAGAGTCCAAGGGGTTTCATCGATGCTTTGACATCCTCAATGTCTAGAGTCTTGTACACTCAAGAAAACCCAATGAATAACACCTATCTATGTAAATACAACAAACTAATCATATCATCGAATCCACAATATCTCATAATCATAATCAAAGAAACCAATAGTATAATGACCCAGATCACTTGCACACAATTGTCCTCAAAGAATAAATTCGCTCAGTGTGTGCAAGAGAGGGATGTTACATACACCCCCTCTTGTTTTAAACTTCATCTCGAAGTTTCACAGTATGTAAGTGCCGAAATAAATTGTATCACAATATCATAGGTCTAGCTACCAAAAAAAATTGAAACTGCTAACGCATATCATATGCATCCTCCCAGGTCGTCGAGTGTGGACTATAGTTGTCCCATTGGACCTTGACCTGATCTATTGTTCAACATCGTAGTCGTTGAATATGGTGGTCTAGGATGCGTATTGGCTCTGCCGTGAGCACACCCTCGTCTGATACCTAAAAGGAACTCATGTCAATAACATGTGTAGGATCACTAACATAATGTCTCCAAACAGAAACATGAAAACCATCGTGCATACGCCTCAAAGAATCAGGCAAAGCTAGTCAATAGGCCACGGGCCCCTTCTTTTCCACAATCTCGAAAGTTCCCACAAACCTAGGAGAGAGTTTAACACCCTTTCCAAACTTGATTGAACTCTTATGTGGTTTCACCCGCAAGAATACCCAATCGCCAACTTCATAACTACGATCAACACAATGCACATTGAGATAACTCTTTTGTCGATCCTGCGCTTCCTTGATCCTTTGTCTTATTGTTTTCATTTTATCTTTCATTTCTTGGATCGATTTTGGTCCCATTAGGACCCTATCCTTAAGCTGATCCCAACTCAAAGGCGTCTGACATGGTCACCCGTAAAGAAACTCGAAAGGCGCCATCTTAATGGTGATTTGGTAACTCTTGTTATATGTCAATTCTACCAACGACAAGAATTCTTCCCAACGCTTTTGTTGGTCGATTACGTACATGCAAAACATATCCTCCAAGGTTTGTTTTGTTCTCTTAGTCTGTCCATCTATTTCCGGGTGATACGCAGTACTAAAGTTAAGTTGGGTTCCCAAGGCCTCTTGGAAACTGGTCCAAAATCGTCCTGTAAACATCAATCCTCTATCTAAAATAATCCTCTTAGGCACGCCATGTAGCCTCACAATCTCACTGATGAAAAATCTATCTATTTTAGGTGCCTGATACGTCGTACGCAGATGAATAAAATGAGCACTCTTCGTCAGAGTGTCGAATACAAAAAAAATCGAGTCATGTCTCCTTGTCGTCAGTGGAAATCCCACAGTGAAATCCATAAAAATGAACTCCCATTTCAATTCCAGAATAGTGTGTGGTTGTAGTAATCCTGTCAAATGTCTATGTTTAGCCTTCACCTGCTGACATTCTAGACATCTTGCCACGTAGTTGACTATGTCTGCCTTCATTCCTTTGCAGAAGAATAAGGGTTTAAGGTATTCCCTCATCTTCATGACTCCAGGATGAGCCATGTACACTGCTCTATGAGCCTCGTTTAGGATCAAACTACTCAACTCGTCGTTGGTAGGTATGTAAATTGGAATTTTAAATCTCAATAATCTATCGTTATCCATAGTAAAACCCTCAAATTTTGGTATCATCATTGTGTTTTGTCTGATAAAATCCTTGACCTCTTTGTACCAGTTATCATCGCGTTTTAAAGTTAGAATCTTTTCACGTAGATTCGTCTGAAGAGGCATCACCGAAAATATGTGTGGTCTCCGACTCAACACATTAACCAGTATGTTCATTGTTCCTTTTATGTAAGTAATATCGAAATCGTACTCGCTAAGAAATTATGACCAACATCGTTGTCGCGCGTTCGAGTCACTTTGCATAAAGATGTGTTTCAGTACACAGTGGTCCCTTTTTAGTCCGAATTTATGTCCAATAAGGTAGTGTCTCCAAAATCTGAAGGAATAAACAATGGCTAACAACTCTAAATCGTGTGTTGCATAGTTATCCTCATGCCTTCTCAACTTTCTCGAGATGTAAGCTATCACTCGACCATCTTGCATCAAGACTCTGCCTAAGCCTTCCTTGGATGTGTCAATGCATACCAAGAAGTTCGCGTCCATGTCAGGGACATTTTGTATTGGTGTTTTCGTCAATAGCTCCTTGAGTCTCTGAAATGCCTCCATGCATTTCTCGGTCCAAACACACTTCTTGTTCTTCTTCTGCAATTCCGTGATTGAATTTGCTATCTTCGAAAAAACCTCGACGAACCATCAATAGTATCCTGCTATTCCCATGAAGCTATGAACTTCTGGTACATTCATCTATGTAGGTCATTCCATAATATCCTTGACCTTTGTTGGATCCACAACGATACCTTCACCAGAGATGGCATGCCCTAAGTAAAGAATCTTCAATTGATAAAAGAATTTGTTCTCTCGCAGACACTGTAGTACCAAGCGCAAGTGCTCGTCATGCTCCTCCATCATCCGAGAATATATCAAAATATCGTCAATGAATACTGAGACGAACTTGTACAAGTATTTGTTGAAAACCCTATTCATCAAGCTCATAAATACCCCAGGGGCGTTTGTCAATCCAAATGGTAAAACAGTAAACTCGTAATGTCCAAACATTGTCTTAAAAGAGGTATTAGAGATGTTGTCCTTCTTGATCTCTAACTGGTGATACCCTGATATCAAGTCAATTTTGAAAACACCTTCGCGCCTTTCATATGATCAAACATTTCATCAATCCTTGGAAACATATATTGATTCTTGATCGTTGCCTTGTTCAATTGACGGTAGTCAATGCAGATTCTCCATGACCCATCCTTCTTTCATATGAAGATAACAGGCACACTCCACGGTGACACACTTGGACGTATAAGTCCTAGGTCTAACAACTCCTTCATTTTCATTCTCAACTCCTGTAACTCCGGGGTTGACATTCGATAAGTTGTTCTTGCTATCGGTTCAGTTCTCGGTTTTAGATCGATGGTAAATTCCAATTCCGTCTCTGGCGGCATCCCAGGTGAATCCTCAGGGAAGACGTCCACAAACTCTCTCACCACCGGAAAGTGTTCTATACCTTCCGCTAATCCCTTCTTGTTTAACAAAAGGATTACATAAAGCTTACATCCCTTATGCATGATCTTCCGTAGTTTCAAGGAAGAGATGAACCTTAGGGAAACTCCCTAGTTTCAACCTACAATCACACGTCTTTGTCCCTCATCATCAACCAATCTAAATCGTTTTGTCTTACAGTTGAGTATCGCCTCATGCGATTCCAACTAGTCCATACCGATCACGATGTCATAAGACCCTAATATTTTGACGTACAGGTTGGAACTTGTGACAAACTCTCCGAGCTTAAGGCTACAACCCGTAACCTTCCCACCAACATTTTGTTTGGCTCTAGCCATTCCTACAAAGCAAAACTCATCTTGTTCGACTACCTTTACCTTAATTATTTTTAGCGCTGCACCAGAAATAAAACTCTTGATAGCACCTGGATCTATCAAAATACTAAGGTTATGGTTAGTGACGGTACCTGATGTCTCGAGTACAGTCGACTGGTGCTCTTCCTGGTGGTTATTCACCACTACATGAATCCTATGGGCCTTGCTCAAATCTCCCACGGTAGTGGGTCCGACTGATCCATATGATTTATTCCTCTGCATTGGGAAGTCACAATGGTAATGTGGCTCCCCACATGTCCAACACCCTTTCTTTGATCCAGTACTCCTGGTACCTGAAGTAGAAGCTGACAGCCCACCGGCTTGGAACCCTAGTTTGTTCTGTTGAACATCCCTAAACTGCTGCTACTGCGGTTGACACTGATGTGGTTCTCTGTAAGGATTCCATTGCTGAGACATTGGTCACCGAGGTGTAGTGAAAGTGGATCCTTTCTGGAAGCCATGATATCATTGTGAATGTCTACCTAGTGTTTGATGTTGTTGCACACCATATGACATATGTCCCGCTAGTCTCGTTGGATTCCTTCTTTGACCCTCGCTGATAAGCTCCTCCTTTACAATGAGGGATTTATGTACAACATCATGCAAGTTTTGAGGCATCATAATCCTAACCTTTGCACTAATGTTGACATTAAGGACCAACACGAACCTATTGACCTTAAGTTTCTCAGTATTCAAGTGCGAAGCATACCGAAGTAGCTCCATAAAACGGGCCTCATACTCGAGCACCGTACGGACACCCTGTTGCAAGACATTGAAATCATTGAACTAACACTCAATGAATTCCTCAGAAATATACCTCTCCCAGAACTATTCCTCGAACAGTTCCCATGACATGCCCTCAACGACCATTTTTAGTTGAGGTAGGAGCGTGTTCCACCATAGAAGAGAACTCCCTTTTAGCTGAAGGATCACCATGAAGAACTTCATGTTGGATGTGTAGTCATGAAGTGCAATGCATGTCATCTGTTCTCCAACCATGCCCCGATGACTGAGTTGTCCACGACACCCCTAAACTCGGGAAACTCCACCTTCGCGAGTTCTCTATGAATGCTAACACTACCAGCGGGAGTGCGTTGTGAATCATAATTGGTGGGTATAGGAGCCCTGTCCTTGTCTCTATATATTCGGTTAATCAAGGCCTCTCGCATCCTCCAAAAGGACCTCATAAACTAACCACATCCCTCTTAGCAATCGGCCCCTGTACAAAGACTTGTTCTTATCCTTGGGTTTTAGATCCCTCTGGCATGGATGCTACTAGAGGCACCAAGTCTCTACCCCTAGAACCATGTCATCTACCTCCACGACGTCCTCTAACTAGGATTACCGATATGAACAATTTCAATTTTAATAGTGCTAAGTTTTAATCAAGGGATTAATACAATGGAAGGGATATCAACAATCTGTCTTGCCAAATTTAAGGAATATGACATGGACACCAAGCCCCTGAATTATCTATTTCCATAGAAAATGAATACATGGAATAAATATCACCACTTGAAGAACAATATTATCAATTTCTATAGTTGGAAGAACAAAGGAAAAAAGGATTGGAAATCATAGCCAACAAACAATAGATAGTCAAGAAGTATCTTGATCATAGTGTGATTACCAAGAATTTTCAAAAGGATCAATGGGTTTTATTTTGGAGCAAGGCCAAGGAGAATCCATATTTTCATTCCAATTTCAAAGCCTTATGGATCGAACCGTATCAAATTGAGCAAAGTTTTGGTCGCAATTCTTACTTATTGAAAGATGCAACTAGAAATGTTCAAACATTGCCTATTAATGAGCAATTCCTAAACAACTTATTTATTTGATCTCTAGATATAATTGTTCTATACATAAACCTTTATTATTTTGCTTCCCTTTCTTCTTTCTTTCTTTTCTCTTAATACTGTATATTCTCATGGTATAACTTACTTTGTTTTTATGTAGCATTGACAAATTTCTATTATTTTGACTCCATCACCTAATCATAGGATCTCTGTATTCTTAGAAATTCACAGGGGGTTACTGTCCAACAATTGGAGTCAATTTTCCATCCATTTCATGCCTCACTTTTCAATCTAAATATTATTAAAATTCGTCTCCCAATCCACTATCTTTCTAAAATATCTTAATCAAAAGCATTTTTACTTGGCCATTTTTCACAGCGTGCAAAGCCTTTTCCTATGAGCATATCTCTATTCTCTGCATATTTATATGTTTTGCACCTCCGCACTCCACACAGGTGCATCCCTTTCACAACCAACACTTCAAAAGGAAGTATTGGACAACCAACTTACACTTTGGTATATGGAAAGGAATCAAGAATGCCAATACATTTGGAATTGAATGCATTAGCTATTTCTATAGAAAATGACAACACAGAATAAGACACAACTCCTTACGAACAATCTTTTCAATTTCTACAATTGCAAGAACAAAGGGAAAATGCACTGGAAAGCATGACCAACAAACAACATATAGCCAAGAAGTATTTTGATCATAGTGCTTCTACAAAGAATTTTCAGAAGGATTAATGGGTTTTGCTTTGGAATAAGGCTAACAAGAAGCCATATTTTCCTTCCTAGTTTGAATCCTTATGGAACAAGTTATCTCATATTGAGGAAATCCTTGGTCACAATTATTACTTATTAAAAGATGTAACTAGAAAGGTTCATGCACTTCTTGTGAATGGGAAATTCCTCAAGCATTTCTTCATTTAATCCCCAATGCTCACTACTCTATAAATAAACCTTTTCTTTTTCTTTTCTTTCCTCTTTTTCTTTGTTTCCTTTCAATACTGTATACTTTCATGGTGTAGTTTACATTCTTTTCCATCCCCTTCACAATTATTTATTATTTTGACTACATCAATCGATCATAATATCTCTTGATTCTTAGCAACCCACATAGTATTATTTTCCCACAATTGGAGCTGATTGTTCATCCATTTCATGTGTCACTTTTCAATCCAAATCTTGGATAAAATTATTCTATGAATGCACTAAGTTTCGAAAATTTCCTAGTCAAAAGCCTTTTTACTCACCCATTTTCCACATTGTGCAAAGACTTTTTCTATGACCATATCTCTGCACTATGCATGGAAAAATATTCTTCACCTTCGCACTTCACATAGGTATATCCCCCACCTAGCTAAGAATTGATCTATTTTCAACCCTTGTGTGGAGAATTCATATCGCTCATCCTTTTTCACTCATGCACTTCCATACCTCTACGCTTCCAATAGTTTCACACTCGTGATTCTGACAAGCTATGTAATTTGCACGAGAATCGATTCATTTATAGCACATTGATTTGCTCATATTTACAAAGAAAGGGCGACAATTTCAAACTAGTATGAAGTAAATTTCATGCTATTCTATGATCTACTTAATGGTTTATATTTATGACTATTTGTATTCTGTATGTAATTCATATGTGTGGAAAGGACATTTCAGTAAATACATGCCATGCACTTGGCCTTAAACCAATTCAAATTCGTAATGTATTATTCATAAGTTTCACATATATCCAAATGCATTAAAAAAATAAAATATGTAAAATAGAAAAAGAAGGATCCTTTTGTGGTGATAGATTATGTACCACATTCTCTAGTAAGAATATTTCTCAAGAATTTTTTTAGAGAAGGTAGATGGGGAAAATGGCTTGCCAAACTTCAAGAATATGACATGGAGATCAAATTCCTAAAGAATTCCAAAGGAAAAGGACTACAAATTGATTACTTTTATTGACGTTGTAAATATCCCTCATGCAAATGATGTACTCACTCAATATGTATCTATCTTCCAAAAATTTCACGATCAAATCCCTTTTTACTTAGCCATTTTCATGTTCTTCGGAACCTTTTTATGACCATATCTTCGCACTCCGCACAACTATATCTTCTGCACCTCCCCACTTCCATGCCTTTGCAAATCCAATAGTTCCACACCATGGATCCTGACAAGCCATGTAATTTGCATGATAATCGAGTCATTTATGACAAGTTGATTTGCTCCAATTTATGAATAAAGGGTAACAATTTAGGACTCATGAGAAATAAATGTCCCACTTTTCTATGAGATACTTGTAACGACCCTAATTAAATAAATACTTAAAGATTATAAAGTAAAATTAATTAAAGAAAATAATTGTGATTAACTGACGAAATATTTAATTACAAAATTACATTTAATGACCTGAGAAATAGATTTGAGAGATCACTGTTATATAATATAAAACGATTGCGTATGGAGTCGGGGAGGGACTATGAATCCCGAGAAGATAAAACATTAATGGGAGGAGTATGGAGGGGGATGGTAGTAGGTAGAGGAGTAACGGCATGAGTCAGCGAAGGAGGAATAAGGGGGGGGAAAGGTTGTCGAGAGGGGGATAATCGACGAAGGAGAGAATTTTCTGGGAGCCGAGAGCTTTACTGTAACATTGGTGCTCAGATTGAGGCACGAGATTTTTGGCTGTGACTTTGGACCAGTTGAGCCACCGAGTTGCTGGAGGTTTTGGGCACGGAGGGCCAGGATATCCGTAGATATCCTGGAGATAGGTAGTTTTCCTAGTTGGCAAGGAGGACAGTAGTTTTGGGCAGTTATTTTCCTATTTGTGGCAGGGTTGATCTATGTAGCTGGGAGCAGAAAGGCAGCAGCAAGGCAGTGGCAACAACAATTAGCATCAGAACCAGGTACTTTGTTAAGTTATGTATTTAATTCTTTCTGTCATGAAATCAGCATTTAGTGATAAATCTAAGTTATTGTCATGAGAATTACTATTAGGTTAAGAAGTTATTGTTTCAGTTTACGAAATAGAAATGTTTAGGAAACTTAACGATGTTTAGAAATATATGGGTGTTACATATGGTATCAGAGCATCTTAGTTCGAAATCTGGGCCTGAAGGCCAAAACCCCGAGTGTTAACTCCAGCCACGCTTAACCTATAAGAAACACATGTTCAGTTTGACTAAATAGGACTGAAACATCGTGGTATCCAAGCTGTTAAGCACGAAAAGAGAGTTGATAATTTAATTTTACTTGATCAATACTTGTCAATGAAGTTTCGGGTAAGATAGACACCTGAAATCGATGAAAATGTTGAAGGGAAGCTTCTATTGAAGGCTTGAAGTTGGAAAATTTAATGACTCCACGAATTATACTATATAAAATGCAAAAGGGCATTTGCAGGACCTTGAAAAGGCCTACTTCATCTCGAACTTACCTAAAGGAGGAACTGCGAATGTGCAGTGGGAAAAAGGAAAAATTTAGAAGACTTGTATTGCCAGGGAACTGTGTAAACTAGTTGCCTGTACTAGCTTCAGTGAAATTTTAAAATAATGAAGAACCTCAGGAACTATAGACCCATGCAAATTTTAACCTTGGCGAGGAAGCAATTTTAACACTACGTAATGTTTTATGCAATTAATCACTATCCCAAAGGAGAGCTGCCTATTACACAGGAAACACGGATCTGAGCCGTCAGATCTCAGGCGAAATCCCGTCAGCCGTTGGATCGAGAGGAGTTGCACAGAGTTTAGCCTCTGGAGGGTGAACGTGCAAGAGAAATGATCTGAACCGTCAGATCCTAGGTCATAGTCCCGACAGCCGTCAGATCTAGAAAAGTTGCGCGGGGTTTAAGCCCCAACGTGCATAGGAGGAGTCCCGAAAGAGTTATCAGGAAACCTGAGCCATCGAGGTTTTGTTAAGTCTGAGAATTGAGACAGTGTGGTTCTTGAAATCCTGAGAACAGATCCTGGCCGTTGATCTCGGCAGGACACGTGTCAGCGTCTTGGGGAGGTGTCGAGATTTTATTATCGAAAATCTTAGGAGTGTAGAACCGTTGCATGTTGAAATCGCAATTTGCGATTTTCCGATAAGATCGAAGCCGTCCAAACAGTAGTGACGCGTGTCAAAAGATCCCGAAGAGTCGTGAAATCGAGGTTTCCGGAGACGAGAGACTTGTGCAGATTGAAATCGCGATACATGATTTCTCGATCGGATCTGGACCGTCCATTGTGCGTGATGCGTGTCAGAAGATCCCAAAGAGTCATGGATCGGGAAATCGGGGTTCTCGAAGACAAAGAAATCGAGTTGTTGGGAATCGTGATCGATGATATCCCGACAGTGACGTAAGCGTTGTGGGACCACCAGGGTTAGGGTGGCGGACAGGTGTCACGTCACACCGAATGATCGCAGGTCGGAGTTCGGGAAAACGCAAGTCCCAGAACTCGTAGGTGTTGGATTCGCGAACTCGCGAACTCCGATACACCGAGGGAGGACAGGTGTCAAACGTCAACTCCCGCAAGGTCAACGACGTGTACCATAGGGGATAGGGAGTCGGGGATCCGTGAGGACGGAGAATAGCGACAGTGCAAGTGTCGATTTCCCGAAGGGAAAATTCTCGATAAAAGTAAGGAACCTCGAAAATTGATCTGAACCATCCATCATTTTGGACGTGTGTCAGAACTCGGGAGAGAGTCGGGAATCAGGGAACCGGAGTATTCGGGCACACAAAAATCATGTCACATGGAATCGTGATACACGATTTCCCGATGAGATCTGAACCGTTCATTTGGTGGACAGGTGTCAGCAACCTGGGCAAGGTCGGGGATCGGTGTATCGGGGTTTTCGAGAACATAGAATGCTCGCAAATTGGAATCGCGATCCACGATATCCCGACAGGAGTTTTGAACCGTCCATCGACGAGGACGCGTGGCGAGAGATCCCGGAAAGTCGGAGTTCAGGAAATCGGGATTTCTGGAGTCGTGAAACTCTTGCATAATGAAATCACGAAACGCAATTTCTCGATGGGTCAAGGGATAACGGAGCCCACGGAGGGGTCAACGGTGGACACGTGGCTGCTTATGCGACGGAATTGTGTTAAACACTTAAACCTTCGTCAAAAGGGCATTAATTAATTAAATCTTTGATCAAGGCTTAATCACATCGTGCATCGGGAAATCGGGGATTCCGTGGACGAGCGGTTCATGATAGCAAGAATCATGAAACCCCAAATCCTGATGAGGATAAGACCGTAGTCACATGGGTGCAGGTCAGATGAACCTCGGCATAGCCAAAACGGGGCGAACGCAAGGTATAGGCGCATCAGGATATCGGGAATTCCGTGGACATGGGATTCATGCAATGCAGTATTGCGATATCCGAAACTCCGATGTGGGATAAGGCCGTGGCCCTGAGATATAGTGGTCATATGGGCCAAAAAGGCTTAGCCGAAGGGCTAACGCACAGGGTACCGCATCAGTAAATCGACAGTTAGGAAACTGCAAGGGCAGGGGTTCGTAACAACGAAAGTCACGAAACCCGAAACCCGATAAGGACAAGACCGCGGTCACGAGGAAAGGTCGCATGGACCACGGGCTTACCTTGGAGAGCTAAAGCGCTAGGAGAAAATCGGGGATCGGAGAATCGCGAGTCTTAAGGACTTGTGAGGCTCGACATTGAGAACCCCGAAACTCCGATGAAAGATAGGGCTAGGGTCACATGGGACGCCGGTCATATGAGATGGGTGTCTAGCCCGAAGGGCTAGCACATAAAATGTTGTATCGGGAATTGGAGGGAATAGGAATTCTCAACATTAGGGAATATGAAACCCCGAAGCCCGATAACAGGATTCCTAAAGGGAATTTGGGTGCGGTCCCAGGGAAGAAAACACGAAGAAATGGGGAAGACCCAAGGGTTGGGTATTGACCGATGACTCCAGGGGAAATTCGCAGAGCCGCTCGGCTCGGTTGATGAAGATGAAAGATCCTGTATACACATATAACTATATACATACGCATATAACAATAAGTTTACATAGGTGAATGAATTTTTTTTATTTACAAAGGAAATAAACCGAAAACAGAACAACAAAATTTGTACAGGGTTGGAATTACAAGCAAATCATTTTGTTCGAAAGAAGAAATTACCATTTATTACCACCGCGTAAGGAAGGTCTATGCAAATTCTTGATTCGAATAACCCGTGTTCTTCCTGAAGGTATTAAAACTATGCACAATTGGTAGACTGAATCATACCTCTTACCGTAGTGAGGGCAAGCTCCGCAATATGTACAGACGGGGGGGTTGATTCCCAACATTTCAAGAAAATTGGACTCCAAGTCCTGGATCTTGTCAGTGGCCACCTCAATATACTCTGTTTTTGCAAAATGAATTGGAACATATACACCATTAACCAGCGCTAGTGAAGTGCTCAAAACGACGGTGAGGATATGAACCATGGCAAGGGAGATTCTGGAAACCTCTGAGCAGAGCAGAGGCATATTCGTGGTGGACAAAGACTGATGCGAGGAAAGTCCCAGCAGATGAGAAAGTGGGATAGAGGAAGGATGAGTAGAGAGTTGAAAAGCTGACAGGTGTAGAAATTGGGGGAGCTTATGAAAGCCAGACGAGCACGTGGAACCCATGGGTATATGCTCAATTATTTTCATATATAATATAAAGTGTTAAAAATAATTTAAA
>JASDQU010681913.1:57035-67881 GCA_032191745.1 Picea mariana
ACTGTCTCAAGACCCAATTCATAATTATTGTTCAAAATTATGGGCTATAAACTATACAATTTAGTTTTATGAAATTTGTGATAGTTTCATGATCTCTCTATACAATATGTTTAAAAAACAAACAACTGCTAGATTTTCTCAAGGATCCCTAAATTCAATCAAAGAAATAGGATACTGATTTGTAGACGAAGAATTTTCTTATATCAAGATATATGGATCTGAAAGAGCGTTGCAGCTTTTACCAGGATATGTTCCGGATAGGCTTGTGTCAATGGACTATCATATCAAAGAGTGGTTATTGGTATCATTGCTTCTTTATCCAAAGTTCAGAAAAGACAATGTCCATAGGATTGAAGAGATGAAAGACAATGCAAAAGTAGCTCGAAATTCTCAAATTTACAGCTTAATAGGAAAAATGATTTTTTAAAAGAGAAGAATTAAAAACAAGGTAGTATATAGGGAAGTGTTAGTCTACTGGAAAATGTTCAATCAATATTGTTTATCTCTAAGATTGTTTAAGTCTTGAAAACCACTGTAGGAGGATAAATCATCCTGCATTTTTAAAGAGATAACACTCCTCTATATGAATAATACACAGAATTGAAACAAAACCTGGGAAAATAAAACCTCAGAATGGAGAAAGTTTATTAAGTAAACACTCACAAGAAAAGAAAGGATTGAGAAATGGCTAGACTCTATTCTATTGAGTATTGACAATATGATACAAAATTTACAAATATTGTACAAGATTGTGATATAAAATAAAACAGAAATCCTCAGAAGAAACATTTTCATCACAACATAAAGCGGAAAATATCATTTGGAAAAATGAAACTAAATGAGCACATATGCAAAGAAATTAACATGATATCTCATTGAAAATCATAAAGAGTGGATACATACTTGAAAATTTAGCTTGAAACTCAAAGTCTAAAAAATTAGTAGTCATGTATCCCAAAATAGTTCTCTAGCAAGCTCAAAAATATATACAATTGTCTTTTAAACAATGTTTGTAAAAAGTAAAGATGTTAGTCAAAAAACCCTGGGATTGGGGTTCCCATGGACCATTAAATATAAGAAACACCTAGAAGAAATAAAGGAAGATAGTTAGAAATGGGTATTATGTTTTCATAGATCATGAAACAAATAAGACTAAGGGTTTACTATGTGAGAAAATGAAAAGAAAAGGAAAGAAAAATGTAATAGATGCTTGAATTACTAAGAAGTAAATGTTTTTTCACTCTCATTTCTCTATTGTTGTAGTGTGTATTCTTTTATAATATTTGGTTCTTCGGGCTTATGTTGAAGTAACTATCCCTTGTAGTTATTCTTGGTTGACAATCTGTTCAATGGAGTTCTTGAGTCAAACATCAATATAGTCCTTGATTGGTGGGATGGTGAAAAATATTTTCCTCTATTTCTTTGCACTGCACATGGAGTTGATCGATGGTTGACAAGTCGTCTTCATTGTCATTAACAAATGTGAGAAGACAGTTTTTGAGTTCTTCTTCGAGAAATTATATGAGGTTGTAAATGTCATTATTCATTGTAGATAAGTCACTATCTAGTTGTTCTTTAGTGATGATCATTAAATTCCTAAAAAAATATGGATCCTATAGTACTTTAAAATACCAAATTCTTTTAAAATAACATTTCCCCTCCTTTCATTGATTTTTTTGCAAGCAACAATTACATCTTATAGCATTTTTACTTGTCCCTCCCAACCATCCTTTATTTTCCTTACTCTTTTGTTTGAGGGCAGTTCCTGCTAACTCCTTTGATGGTCACTCATACTAATGAACTGTGGGATGAAAGTATTTAGCTCATTTTTATAGTATCCCTCATCGTGGTCCAAATCATTTTTTAAATATCCAATAAAATTTCAAATACTTTAAGATAGATGTTGTAGGATGGTACTGACCTCCCATGCCTATTTGATTATCTCGAGTCTTTTGTTAATTATTTAAAAAACACAGACTTTGACGCCACTCAACAATTAAAATGCTTTCTTGATTGACCTTGAGGTTCCTAGTGTACTTGGGGGAATCTGGTCTGTTAAAAGTATGGCTAATGGCTATGCATATGGTCGCTTGGGACTCAGTGCCTCTTCAAGCTCACTTATTCTCTTCTTCAATTTAATGTTTTAAAAATATTTCTCGAAAATTTAATGGGAAAGATTATCTCCCATAGAAATATTTATTTTCATGAGTTGAGAGGGTCCAACTCATGACACATTGACTACTAAGATTAATTTATGATTTTTTTTTTACACTAACCTTCACTATCTACAGTTTATTTTCCTCGTTATATTGAGTATTGTGAAATGTTAAGGACTACTCCTCAAACAACATGGGTTCCTCTATGTATAGGTCATGTGTAATATGGTGTCTTTCCACAATTATCTAGGCTACATAGTTAGGCATCTCCACATTTTCAATTTCCATATCATCAATATTTTTTGGGCTTCCTAGATCTTGAGAATTGTTTCTATTCGGAATTTGTTTCCTTTTTGGTTAGGACATTGTATGTGCCCGTTCAAGATTGACATGGGGTGGTTTCTCTCCACTGTCACCTATAGCACACATCTCATTACTCTATTTACATTCTTCTCTTGTCTTCTTTTCCCATAGGATGAGGTATTATGTCGCTAGGGGTTGGAAGAAGATTGCACATTAGTACTACCTTTCCCTCTTTGTCTTGTTTTTATTTGGTTTTGATTATTTGAACTTATTTTCATGGTCAAGTCTTCATTACATACATTATTGTCCTATTTTTTGGATTCATTATCACTATTTTCTTGATCAACTCTGGTGAAAAGGTTATTGGACCTCATTGATGCTAAATTTTGAGAGAACAAACCTTCGGGGTTAAAACTCTCCAGGGGTTGTGCTTGTTTTAGATTAAACACATAAAGTGTTTCTAATACTTCTTTCACATGGGCCAAATTCTTGACAATTGTGTCTCCAAATTGAATAGGAAATGTAATGAACTACCTTTTTATCTTCCTGTCAAATAAAATACACCAAGATTTATAAAGTCGACAAACTTCAGCCTCAAAATATCTGTCATAGAAAAATATCAAGAGTAGAAGGGGGTTCTCTTGACAACCATACAACCATATGTATGTATGGTTTTCCTCTTGAATGGAAATTCCCTTTCCCTTGAGAAATTTCTTAGCTTCTTAAGTTATTTTCTCGGGATCTGCTCCAATTAACATGTTTCTAAACTCTCTAAAAAACTATTTTGAACAATGTAAAAATTAAATGGTGCTTTATGTATGCATAACATCGTGTACCAAATTGAATTGATTTGTTTTCTATATTTACACTCCCTTTAAGAGGGAGACCCTAAAAAACATTGCAATAAAAATTGCAAAGACCAAATACGTGGCCATGAAAAATATTTAAGTAATTAAATAGTTACTCAACTAAATAAACTTTGTTTGACATCACCTATGCCCAATCAAATATGAAATCCTTGAGAAAATAAAGGTAGACTGCATATAGAGCTAACCTGGGTATGTGTGAAGTCGAATCTCACCCAGCCACATGCACAAGTAGCCATGAAAAGTCCCAATATGGTTCTTCGAGAAAATATATATTATTCGTTGAAAGGTCACTTGACATGTTTGTAGAGGGTATCAGAAATTATTTCAATACATTGGAGCCGCCAACCCGAGAGTTGAGGAAGGCATCTATATCTGAGAGATTAAGATATTTATTTGAAGAAGGAAGACAAAGTCTTTTCTTGAACACCTTTGGAGTCAAGACAACTGGATTCTTTCCTTTTGTTGCCACTTGAATCATTCTTGTCTTGGAATCAAACCTTCGAGCTCACCAAGATACCAGTTCCTTGAAGTCAAAAACTTTAGGTACACAACCAACATTGACAAGCCTTATAGTCCAAAGTCTATTCTTTTTCTTTTCTTCTGGACTCTTGTTCAAAAACCACTAGTAAGAAGTAGACCAGTGAAAATACTTGTCTTATTTGACCAGTGAATAACTAGTATCACCACAAAAGGGATCCTTTATTTTTTTATTTTCCATTCTTGTGATTTTTTATGGACAATTATATAGGTGAAGCTTATGAATAATACATTACAAATCTCGAATTTCTATAAGGAAAAGTGCATGGCATGTATTTACTAAAACTTCCTTTCCACACAAATGAACTACGTTCAAAATATGCATAATCATAAATAAAAAAAATTAAGTATCTCATAGAAAAGTGGGACATTTATTTCTCATGAGTCTTAAATTGTTACCCTTTATTCATAAATTAGAGCAAATCAACTTGTCATAAATGACTCGATTATCATGCAAATTACATGGCTTGTCAGGATCCATGGTGTGGAACTATTGGATTTGCAAAGGCATGGAAGTGGGGAGGTGCAGAAGATATAGTTGTGCGGAGTGCGAAGATATGGTCATAAAAAGGTTCCGAAGAACATGAAAATGGATAAGTAAAAAGGGATTTGATCGTGAAATTTTTGGAAGATAGATACATATTGAGTGAGTACATCATTTGCATGAGGGATATTTACAACTTCAATACAAGTAATCAATTTGTAGTCCTTTTCCTTTGGAAGTCTTTAGGAATTTGATCTCCATACATATTCTTGAAGTTTGGCAAGCCATTTTCCCCATCTACCTTCTCTAAAAAAATTCTTGAGAAATATTCTTACTAGAGAATGTGGTACATAATCTATCACCACAAAAGGATCCTTCTTTTTCTATTTTACATACTTTATTTTTTTAATGCATTTGGATATACRTGAAACTTATGAATAATACATTACGAATTCGAATTGGTTTAAGGCCAAGTGCATGGTGTGTATTTATTGAAATGTCCTTTCCACACATATGAATTACATACATAATACAGATAGTCATAAATATAAACCATTAAGTAGATCATAGAATAGCATGAAATTTACTTCATACTAGTTTGAAATTGTCGCTCTTTCTTTGTAAATATGAGCAAATCAATGTGCCATAAATGAATCGATTCTCGTGAAAATTACATGGCTTGTTAGAATCACGAGTGTGAAACTATTGGAAGCGTAGAGGTATGGAAGTGCATGAGTGAAAAAGGATGAGCGATGTGAATTCTCCACACAAGGGTTGAAATTAGATCAATTCTTACCTAGGTGGGGGATATACCTATGTGAAGTGCGAAGGTGAAGAATATTTTTCCATGCATAGTGCAGAGATATGGTCATAACAAAAGTCTTTGCACAATGTGGAAAATGGGTGAGTAAAAAGGCTTTTGACTAGGAAATTTTCGAAACTTAGTGCATTCATAGAATAATTTTATCCAAGATTTGGATTGAAAAGTGACACATGAAATGGATGAACAATCAGCTCCAATTGTGGGAAAATAATATTATGTGGGTTGCTAAGAATCAAGAGATATTATGATCGATTGATGTAGTCAAAATAATAAATAATTTTGAAGGGGATGGAAAAGAAAGTAAACTACACCATGAAAGTATACAGTATTGAAAGGAAACAAAGAAAAAGAGGAAAGAAAAGAAAAAGAAAAGGTTTATTTATAGAGCAGTGAGCATTGGGGATTAAATGAAGAAGTGCTTGAGGAATTTCCCATTCACAAGATGTGCATGGACCTTTCTAGTTACATATTTTAATAAGTAATAATTGTGACCAAGGATTTCCTCAATATGAGATAACTTGTTCCATAAGGATTCAAACTAGGAAGGAAAATATGGCTTCTTGTTAGCCTTATTCCAAAGTAAAACCCATTAATCCTTCTGAAAATGCTTTGTAGAAGCACTATGATCAAAATACTTCTTGGCTATATGTTGTTTGTTGGTCATGCTTTCCAGTGCATTTTCCCTTTGTTCTTGCAATTGTAGAAATTGAAAAGATTGTTCGTAAGGAGTTGTGTCTTATTATGTGTTGTCATTTTCTATAGCAATAGCTAATGCATTCAATTCCAAATGTATTGGCAATCTTGATTCCTTTCCATATACCAAAGTGTAAGTTGGTTGTCCAATACTTCCTTTTGAAGTGTTGGTTGTGAAAGGGATGCACCTGTGTGGAGTGCGGAGGTGCAAAACATATAACTATGCAGAGAATAGAGATATGCTCATAGGAAAAGGCTTTGCACGCTGTGAAAAATGGCTAAGTAAAAATGCTTTTGATTAAGATATTTTAGAAAGATAGTGGATTGGGAGAAGAATTTTAATAATATTTAGATTGAAAAGTGAGGCATGAAATGGATGGAAAATTGACTCCAATTGTTGGACAGTAACCCCCTGTGAATTTCTAAGAATACAAAGATTCTATGATTAGGTGATGGAGTCAAAATAATAGAAATTTGTCAATGCTACATAAAAACAAAGTAAGTTATACCATGAGAATATACAGTATTAAAAGAAAAGAAAGAAAGAAGAAAGGGAAGCAAAATAATAAAGGTTTATGTATAGAACAATTATATCTAGAGATCAAATAAATAAGTTCTTTAGGAATTGTTCATTAATAGGCAATGTTTGAACATTTCTAGTTGCATCTTTCAATAAGTAAGAATTGCGACCAAAACTTTGCTCAATCTGATACGGTTCGATCCATAAGGCTTTGAAATTGGAATGAAAATATGGATTCTCCTTGGCCTTGCTCCAAAATAAAACCCATTGATCCTTTTGAAAATGCTTGGTAATCACACTATGATCAAGATACTTCTTGACTATCTATTGTTTGTTGGCTATGATTTCCAATCCTTTTTTCCTTTGTTCTTCCAACTATAGAAATTGATAATATTGTTCTTCAAGTGGTGATATTTATTCCATGTATTCATTTTCTATGGAAATAGATAATTCGGGGGCTTGGTGTCCATGTCATATTCCTTAAATTTGGCAAGACAGATTGTTGATCTCCCTTCCAACATTTGTTGGCCATGCCTTCTATTGTATTAATCCCTTGATTAAAACTTAGCGCTATTAAAATTGAAATTGTTCGTATCGGTAATCCTAGTTAGAGGACGTCGTGAAGGTAGATGACATGGTGCTAGGGGTAGAGACTCGGTGCCTCCAGTAGCATCCATGCCAGAGGGATCTAAAACCCAAGGATAAGAACAAGTCTTTATACAGGGGCCGATTGCTGAGAGGGATTTGGTTAGTTTATGAGGTCCTTTTGGAGAATGTGAGAGGCCTTGATTAACCGAATATATAGAGACAAGGCCAGGGCTCCTATACCCACCAATTATGATTCACAACACGCTCCTGCTGGTAGTGTTAGCATTCACAGAGAACTCGCAGAGGTGGAGTTTCCTGAGTTTAGGGGTGTCACGGACAACTCAGTCATCGGGGCATGGTTGGAGAACAGATGACATGCATTGCACTTCATGACTACACATCCAACATGAAGTTCTTCATGGTGATCCTTCAACTAAAATGGAGTGCTCTTCTATGGTGGAAGACGCTCCTACCTCAACTAAAAATGGTCATTGAGGGAATGTCATGGGAACTGTTCGAGGAACAGTTCTAGGAGAGGTATATTTCTGAGGAATTCATTGAGCGTTAGTTCAATGAGTTCAACGCCTTGCAACATGGTGTCCGTATGGTGCTCGAGTATGAGGCCCGTTTTATGGAGCTACTTCGGTATGCTTCGCACCTGAATACCGAGAAGCTTAAGGTCAATAGGTTCGTGTTGGTCCTTAATGTCAACATTCGTGCAAAGGTTAGGATTATGATGCGTCAAAACTTGCATGATGTTGTACATAAATCCCTCATTGTAGAGGAGGAGCTTATCAGCGAGGGTCAAAGAAGGAATCCAACGAGACTAGTGGGACATGTGTCATATGGTGCGCAACAACATCAAACACTAGCTAGACATTCACAACGATATCATGGCTTCCAGAAAGGATCCACTTTCACTACACCTCAGTGACCAATGCCTCAGCAATGGACTCCTTACAGAGAACCACATCAGTGTCAACCGCAGTAGCAGCAGTTTAGGGATGTTCAACAAAACAAACTAGGGTTCCAAGCCGGTGGGTTGTCAGCTTCTACTTCGGGTACCAGGCGTACTGGATCAAAGAAAGGGTGTTGGATATGTGGGGAGCCACATTACCAGCGTGAATGCCCAGTGTAGAGGAATAAATCATATGGATCAGTCGGACCCACTACCGTGGGAGATTTGAGCAAGGCCCATAGGATTCATGCAATGGTGAATAACTGCCAGGAAGAGCACCAGTCGACTGTACTCGAGACATCAGGTATTGTCACTGACCATAACCTTAGTATTTTGATAGATCCAGGTGCTATCAAGAGTTTTATTTCTGGTGCAGCGCTAAAAATAATTAAGGTAAAGGCAGTCGAACAAGATGAGTTTTGCTTTGTAGAAATGGCTAGAGCCAAACAAAATGTTGGTGGGAAGGTTACGGGTTGTAGCCTTAAACTGGGAGAGTTTGTCACAAGTTCCAACCTGTACGTCACAATATTAGGGTCTTATGACATCGTGATCGGTATGGACTAGTTGGAATCACATGAGTCAATACTCAACTGTAAGACAAAACGATTTAGATTGGTTGATGATGAGGGACAAAGATGTGTGATTGTAGGTCGGAACTAGGGAGTTTCCCTAAGGTTCATCTCTTCCTTGAAACTATGGAAGAGCATGCATAAGGGATGTAAGCTTTATGTAATCCTTTTGTTAAACAAGAAGGGATTAGTGGAAGGTATAGAACACCTTTCGGTGGTGAGAGAGTTTGTGGACGTCTTCCCTAAAGATTCACCTGGGATGCCGCCAGAGACGGAATTGGAATTTACCATCGATCTAAAACCGAGAACTGAACCGATAGCAAGAACAACTTATCGAATGTCGACCCTAGAGTTACAGGAGTTGAGAATGAAAATGAAGGAGTTGTTAGACCTAGGACTTATACGTCCAAGTGTGTCACCGTGGAGTGTGCCTGTTATCTTCATATGAAAGAAGGATGGGTCGTGGAGAATCTGCATTGACTACCGTCAATTGAACAAGGCAACAATCAAGAATCAATATTTGTTTCCAAGGATTGATGAAATGTTTGATCAGATGAAAGGCGCGAAGGTGTTTTCAAAATTGACTTGATATCAGGGTATCACCAGTTACAGATCAAGGAGGACAACATCTCTAATACCTCTTTTAAGACAATGTTTGGACATTACGAGTTTATTGTTTTACCATTTGGACTGACAAACGCCCCTGGGGTATTTATGATCTTGATGAATAGTGTGTTCAACAAATACTTGTACAAGTTCGTCTAAGTATTCATTGATGATATTTTGATATATTCTCGGATGATGGAGGAGCATGATGGGCACTTGCGCTTGGTACTATAGTGTCTGCGAGAGAACAAATTGTTTTATCAATTGAATATTCTTTACTTAGGGAATGTCATCTTTGGTGAAGGTATCGATGTGGATCCAACAAAGGTCAAGGATATTATGGAATGGCCTACATTGATGAATGTAAAATAAGTGCATAGCTTCATGGGAATAGTAGGATACTATCGACGGTTCGTCGAGGTTTTTTTGAAGATAGCAAATTCAATCACAGAATTGCAGAAGAAGAACAAGAAGTGTGCTTGGACCGAGAAATGCATGGAGGCATTTCAGAGACTCAAGGAGATATTGACGAAAACACCGATACAAAATGTCCCTGACATGGACACGGACTTCTTGGTATGCATTGACACATCCAATGAAGGCTTAGGCAGAGTCTTGATGCAAGATGGTCGAGTGATAGCTTACATCTCGAGAAAGTTGAGAAGGCATGAGGATAAATATGCAAAGCATGATTTAGAGTTGTTAGCCATTGTTTATTCCTTGATATTTTGGAGACACTACCTTATTGGACATAAATTCGGACTAAAAAGGGACCACTGTGTACTAAAACACATCTTTATGCAAAGTGACTCGAACGCGCGACAACGATGTTGGTCATAATTTATTAGCGAGTACGATTTCGATATTACTTACTTAAAAGGAACAATGAACAGAGTGGTTAATGTGTTGAGTCGGAGACCACACATATTTTCGGTGATGCCTCTTCAGATGAATCTACGTGAAAAGATTATAACTTTAAAACACGATGATAACTGGTACAAAGAGGTCAAGTATTTTATCAGACAAAACACAATGATGATACCAAAATTTGAGGGTTTTAATATGGATAACGACAGATTATTGAGATTTAAAAATCCAATTTACATACCTACCAACGACGAGTTGAGTAGTTTGATCCTAAATGGGGCTCATAGAGCAGTGTACATGGCTCATCCTGGAGTCATGAAGATGCAGGCATACCTTAAACCCTTATTCTTCTGCAAAGGAATGAAGGCAGACATAGTCAACTACGTGGCAAGATGTTTAGAATGTCAGCAGGTGAAGGCTAAACATAGACATCCGATAGGATTACTACAACCACACACTATTCTAGAATCGAAATGGGAGTTCATTTTGATGGATTTCACTATGGGATTTCCACTGACAGCAAGGAGACACGACTCGATTTTTTTTGTAGTCAACACTCTGACGAAGAGTGCTCATTTTATTCATCTGCGTACGACGTATCAGGCACCTAAAATAGATAGAGTTTTCATCAGTGAGATTGTGAGGCTACATGGCGTGCCTAAGAGGATTATTTTAGATAGAGGATTGATGTTTACAGGACGATTTTGGACCAGTTTCCAAGAGGCCTTGGGAACCCAACTTAACTTTAGTACTGCGTATCACCCGGAAACAGATGGACAAACTAAGAGAACAAACGAAACCTTGGAGGAAATGTTGTGCATGTACGTAATCGACCAACAAAAGCATTGGGAAGAATTCTTGCCATTGGTAGAA
>JASDQU010681914.1:13627-27939 GCA_032191745.1 Picea mariana
ACAACAGAGAATGATATGTGGCAACAGTTCACATACAAACAGTTTTTCGAAGAAAAAATTGAAGAGGAAAAGCATGGACAATCTGAAATAATTTTCATATGGATGACTAACACCAACAAAAGATGAAGGATAAGAAGTTGAAACATGGAATTTTCAACAAAGGAGGAAGAATTAAGCTGAAAATGAATAGAGGGTTCAAAATAAAGGAGGAAGAGAAAAACTCACTCATACATGGACTTGAAACAAATTTTAAGGTTTTGTTTGAATTGACCTTTGTAATGTTTGTGGACTTGAAACAAATTTTAAGGTTTTGTTTGAATTGTCCTTTGTAATGTTTGTAATCCTAGCCGAGACTAAGACTGTGAGACATGTTATGTATTTTTTATTGTATTAAATCCATTTCAACATCAAGGGGGAGTATTAGAGAATAATGACAAAATGCTATACTTAAGAAATTGTTAGAAGAGATTTCCATTGTAAGCTAGATTAGTGTTTGAGTTGTTTTGAGATCCACAAATTTAGGATGTTGCTAGGGGCTATCCCAGCCTATATATTTGTATGCAATTTATCAAATTTAATGGAGAGTGTGTGAGCATAGTCTCACTTGTGATGTGTCCTTGTGGCCTCACTATTCAATTTTTAATTTTTTCTTGGCCTAAACTGAGCCTGGTCTGTACATTAACTAAAACACCTGCAAGGAAAGCATTGTCACTCCTTGGTTCACAAAGGAAAGACTGTTCCAATCTCACAACTTGGAAAAGTTTCAAGAGCCCACTTGGAATGGAAGGGATGGAATGGTAAAAGATAATTATTTAATCTCCTATTGAATACTTGTAATGTCCTCACTTTGAGACATCATCACAGTGCAGAGATTTATGATGACCAGAGTAGTGAGATGGGTGTTATAGTGAGTACAGGGGTTATTGAGAGGCATTGTGTGGTCCAGCTTGCATTTCTCATCATATCTCATCATTATGAGCCATTCCGCAGAGGTTGGCTTTGGTTTTGTTGCATTCCGATGATTTCCATGATTTTATTTTGAGCTATAAGTCAATTAAATTCATTGAAGAGGTCATTTTGGGCAAATTACTTGGAGGAATCTCTTAGTGTAATAACTTATTGGAATGGGGAGGAGAAACACTACAGGATGGGATGGCTAGAAGTGACTTTCAATGACCAGGGAAGCCATAAGGAGAGATAATGAGCTTTTTAGAGGTAAAAAGGTTAATTAATTAATTAAACTGATTTAATTAATTAATTAAATATTAATAAAATGAAAGTCACTTTGGAGGGACAAGGTGAGCCAAAAAGTATAAAAGGAAGGCAAGGGCCTCTACTCTATTTCCATGTATGTTTATCTTTTGGATTTCTGGCTTCTAGCTATAGGGCCCATCTCTTGGGGGTTTTGAGGGTTTTTACTTAAAAAACCCTAGAGGATGATTTGGTGGTGAAATATTCCAACTAGCTTGTCCCAAGCTTGGTCTCGGAGATGCAATACGCTCCCACACCATTCTAGTTCCAAATCTACTCAGTTGCAGGAGGATTCCACATCAGTTACTTGGGCAGATAGAGAGAGGGTGCATGAGTTGGGGGTTTCCAGCAGGGGGGGAATGCACTTTTCTTGGAGAGAGATTCATTGCAGGTGACTGGCAAGGCTTTTGGAGATTCTATCACCTAGGTATTCATTGTAGGGTCTTGGACATGAGATCTAATCCATTCTTGAGGAGTTACCACGGCTAGATCATCAACTATAGGTTGGGATGGATTTGGGAGAGAGAGGAGGATTTGGTGATTCAGTGATTTGTAGATCTAGGAGGCTATACCTCATATCTGACCTTGAAACTTCTTCCAGGGGTTTGTGATTGCCTGATCTATCATTTTGGAGAGTTTCATGAGGTTTGGAGGTCTCATTCACCGAAGCTGAATTATCTAGGGTTTCAGGCATCCACGGGGGCACACCATTCAGTGGGGGAGTTAAGATCCACAGGGTTTGAGAGTGACTTTGGAGATTTGTGTACCTGGGTTGTCCTTACAATTGCCTGATCTATCAGTTGCCATATTTCTTGGGGTTATTGGACACTTTTGGAAGTAGGGCCGAAATGTTGAGGAGCTTCAACTATCCAGCAGGGTGTGGCACCTTCCTGATAAGGGGTTTAGCATTCTTACGGCCCAGATCTACTTCTATTTCGTCTTCATTGTATATCCAACCTTTGGAGGCTTATTGTAGTCTTCTATTGGAGCATTTTGTAGCAGCTCTATTGTCTATCTTCTTGGCCATCTGTTGAGCATTCCAGATCGGCATCTTCATTGTAGCAGGTTTCTCTATTTCATGAATAAAAGCAGTTTTGAAATGTTTTGGCTTGTCTATCATATTGCGTATGGTTGAGGTATGTTCCATGGTTATATCTTCTTGTTTATTTTTGCAACACATATATAACACATCAGTAAACCCTAAGGCCAAAATCAAGAGGCCATCCTGCACAACCAGTAAAAGTTTTAAAAAGACACCAAAACCGTGATGATCCTAACATAATGGCTTGGGATCATTACAATACTCTGCAAGAACCTTTCCATGATTATCAAAGATATTTTAATAGCAAGTACACTAGGTTTGCCATTTGTCTTCCAGAAAGAACCTCAACCCAACCTCTATTTACGATGGCCAAGCTAATGATGGGAAGCAGGTCACACTGGTTCCAAGCCAATTACTAATATTTCCGGTGTGTACAAATGTGCGATCATCACATTCTAAGTAGTAACAGATTTGTTGTTCATTCAAATTACATGCTTGATTTATTGGGTTCAAGGCTTAGTGTCTTTGGTGTAGCCTTTGTCCAAATGTGGGGCTTAGAAAAACTGCATGCACTCTTTTATATTCTCCAACATTGCATACTTTTCCTTTAAACTTCCGCTAACAATGCCCAGGTGTAATCCTTAAGGCAAACAGTAGCAGGACACATGGAATCAAACCATGAACTCAGAATTTTTATTTTTTTTAAACTAGAACTGGGTGTTGTTTTATAAAAAAAATCCTGCAGCAAATGCTGATAGGAAGGTTACATCGATAGGAAGGTTACATCAAAAAGCGTTTCAACTGTAGTAAGATTCAAATTTAATGTTGATTTCCAACCTCCCTCCACAGAACAAGGGAGAGAAAGTTTGGATCTTTCTAGTGCTTTTGTACTTTTCTTCTCAATCTCTACATGAGAAAACTCTCATAAATTGGTTACAAAGAATCACACAGAAACAACACAACATTAACCTAGAACAAGATGCTCAAAGTATTCTGGGCACTAAATGGTGATAAAGAATCACACAGAAACAACACAACATTAACCTAGGACAAGATGTTCAAAGTATTCTGGGCACTAAATGGTGATAGGAAGGTTACATCGAAAATGGTTTCTACTTTAGCAAGATTGAAATTTAATGTTGATTTGTAACCTCCTTTCAGAGAACAAAGGGAAAGGAAGTTTCGATATGTCTAGTACTTTTTTAATCACAGAACAAGGGAGAGAAAGTTTCGATCTTTCTAGTACTTTTTTAATCAATTTCTATATGAATAAATAAATTGGTTACAAAGAATCACACAGCAACAACACAATATAAACCTGAGACGAGATGCTCAAAGCATGCTGGACACTAAATTGGATTTTGGGCTCGACTTCTTGTGACCATTGGTTGAGATGCTAATGGACATTTCTTCTTCTTCCCCACATTTCTTCACACCATTTTTTTTGGACTGCTTGTTATTTCTAAGAGCCCTAAGTTGTCATGTTTTGTTGGTTCTTCTTGTCAGAGTAGCTCATATTTTTTTAGCACAATTAGCCATTGGCAATGAACTTAACTGACTGTGTTTCCTGCCTTGAATCAGGAGGGATAAATTCCTTTTTTTTGGGTTCTTAGTTACCATGTCTTGCTAAATTTCATCAGACTGGGGTGACTGGTTGGATTTTCACTAGGATGCAAGAGGAACTGATGATCTTCTTTACAATTGACCCACCAAGTGGATTTACCTGAAGGCTTTTTATTCTTCCTAGGACCTTAGGGGCATTGTGTTGTGACGTTTCATGTAATAAACCCTTTCATAGTCCAACTTCTTAGTCCATGATTAGTTTTTCCTTATTATACTAATTTTGTTGGAAACCCTTAGCTGAAGTCCCTTTCCATACAAATTTTGGCATATGTTGAAATGCTATCCTCTCCATTTCATTACTTGGAAAATAAAAATAAAAATTTCCAAGAGTTGAACCAATGACTTGAAAAGAAGGTAAACCCCAAAAGTGTAAAGACAGATTTGAGAGCCTCACCCCAATAAGGTCTGAAGAAAAAATTTCAAACAAATGATTGAAAGAGGGAAGCTAGGGTTTCATGCACAAACCTAAGCTACCCAAAACCACAAATTTGAGTTAAGAATTAAATCCCTGTCTTCTTCAGATTCAAACTTAGAAATGAAGAAATCCTTTGCAGAGTGGTAGGGAAGACATCATCATTAATTAGAAAGATCTAAGATGTTGAGATCCAGTCACAAGGATCAGCTTCCAGGCCAAAATCCATTGAAACGGAAAACCAAACTGGAATTGTAGAATTCTGCATTATTTTTTCTGTACATCTAGATACATGGAAATGGTTAAAGAAGAGCTCCCTTCACTAGAAAAGAACAAGAACAAGGGAAAGGAGGATGACGACGAGAAAAATCCTTTAGAACAACATCCTTAAAAGAAATTCCGCCCTAGGGCGACGCACTAGAGGGACCAGACGAGGTCAATCCATGACTCCGAAGACCAATAGAAAAAGGAGCGCCTCCTGCTGCCTCCATCGAGGATCGATTAGAGGGCAGAGAAAAGCTGAGGGAGAACAGGAGACGTTGCTGCGTGTAGCTAGGTTTGAACCCTAGCTGTGGCTTCCGAAAGTAGGAGACCGTGCCATTTCCTAAAACCACGAATTCAAAATTAACAAGCACAAAATGGCAGAATTTACACACATGTGATGAATTATCAAAGTGTACATAGAGCGTACAACGCATTGGCATTGAACAACATGAAGTCACTCTTTAGAAAACACTCGGGCCATACTGAAACATTCACCAGGACAAAGTGATCCTTTTCCAGCCATGCTTAATCTTTTCCCAACTGGTTTGACACGCAAACAATATCTTCTTGGCTGCAATTTGACTTCTTTTAATTGAGTCAATTACTCCTGGTCAAACTGATTTCTTCTATAGAAAAATTGATTTCTACATGGAATCGACTTCTATCTTTTACGTTGAATAGATCAAAGTACAAGTTGTCTACTGACTGAACAACAAAGCAAATGCAAAGCAGATCTCATACACACATACCTTTCATTCTACACACATATCCTTCATTGTACAGATCATGATGCAAATATAGTTGAGAGGTAATATGAAGTGCATATACGATAGCCATACGGCCTTGTACGGTCTCAGGGAAAAGTAAAGAATTGTGTGCATCCTTAGGGATACACAAGATGGAGCATACGCCTTCCATGAACAGATTTGGCAGCATAAGGCGTCAATTCATCTCTCAAGCATTGTATATATGCATGGATTTTCTTGCCAACCAGATCACTAGTCGAGAAAAAACATATTAATGTTTTGTCTATTATTCCCCACCCTGTTGTTATTTAGGAACATACTTAGCTAAATGATTAGAAATGTATTATTCCCCACCCTGTTGTTATTTAGGAACATACTTAGCTAAATAATTAGAAATGTATCCGAGTGACAATCAAATTATGGCAACCATTGATGTTAGAATTTGAAATAGAATGTACGATTGTCATTCCATAGGTGTTTCCATTCACAACTTTCCAATTGAAATTGTTTCGGAGTGAAATGAATAGAATTATAGTATGAAATTTTTCATTATAAGCATGAATGCAAGTAATAAGAGAAATTAATCATCAATAAGTAGCTATAATCTCACACATAGAGCTCTACATCACAACTACTAAGAAATTTCAAAGAAAATTAGGACACAATGGGCACCACATTTACCATGGAAACTCAAATAGGAAAACCAACTTTTAAAGGTTGCTTAGTGCTCTTATTATGACAATTTCGAGTTACAATGCAACTCTGTTTGAGAAGAACAATCTTATATCCATGTGATGTAAACTCTAACCTATGGATACTGCAAGAGATATAATGGCTCAGCTCTCAGCTCGAGGTATATGTGGTTACTCGAACAAGCTTTCATCATAATCATCTCCCTCCTTCTAGGAGACCCCTCTAGTTCCAAATCTAGCCAATGCTTCCATTCATAAGTCTTTTTCACAATTTCTCACATACATTGTTCTCAATCACAACTTCCTTCCATTCCTTATGTTTGATTGCTTCTCCTGGGTTCAAACCATGTTGGAAGTCTTATGATTCTCGGCATAATAATTCAATTCTTTGTTCTCTTTCTTTGTTTCTTTGAATCTTCATGTTCTTTCTCTTATTTCTCTTCAATGTTGGAGTCCATGGAATCTTCTATAGATTCTATGCCCTTCCTTTCAAGGTTCCAAATTCTTTCTTTTGTTATAGGAACATAAATGTAGATGGACAACCAAGGATATTCAAGGCTTCTTTTCAAAGAAGACTTCTTCTAGAGTCAAACCGAACACATGTTGCTTATCATGGCTAGTTCTTGGGATATATATTTCATAATTTTCATCAATTCTTCAATGGATCATATCATTGAGGATTAACTCCCTCTTAATCCCATCTTCATGCTTGGATGAGAAATATACATGTTGTTCTTTTGGAATTCTACAATTAGCTCCCTCCATCTGAGAGAGTCCATGCTTTGGTTCGCATCCTTCTTGCTTTTTGTAAAGTGTCAAAAGTCTATTTTAGTTTCCTTTTGATTACTAACTTCTTGCTCGTGTGAGTTTGGTTCTGATTGCGGCCCATCTCAAAGTTGTTACTTATGTAATAGCTTCCACACGAATTGTCACCAAAGGTTGTCAACTTACTTCATCCTTTTGAGATACATTGCTTGACTAGTAGTCATTGTAATGGAAATCCTTATCTTGTTATTCTCCCATAGGTATCTGACCATATTATCTTCTAAAAAATACATACACATGATATGTATAGGAACTATGTAAACATGGTATGTGCAAGGACTATGTTACATAAGAATATTGTTACCATGGCTAGTACAAAAAGTCTGCTTCATCCTACTTGACCTTCTTTCAAGGTTCCTTTTCTTTGGAAACATTTGCTTCATGTGTTTCCTTCCTTTTATTTAAATTAGGACACTCGCTCCTGTAGTGACCATATTTTCGACATTTGAAGCATTGTATTTTTGACATATCCTTTTCTTGATTTGGTTTCTTCCTTGATCCAAACTTCTTCTTATTCCTAAATTTCTTGAACTTTGTTGTGTAGGCTTGGTCATCATCTTTCTTTTGGATTTCTCTTTTGTGTTAACCCTTGATTCTTCTTGTGCATAGAAAGTCCAAATTTCTTCAAAAGTGGGATAATAAATTCTTGTGTTCATGTTTGCGGAAAATGCATCCCATGTCTTGGGAAGGCCATTACGTACTATATTTACTAGTTCCTTTTCTGAAATGATTTCCTCAATAGATTATAGTTGATCTTTTAACTGATAGATTCTTACAAAGTATGATGTTATGTTGTCATCGTTATTCATTTTCATGTCACGGAGCTCATTCTTAAGACTCATCACTTGTCCAATATTTATGACTGAGAAGAGGTTAGTTAGGGAATCGTACATCTTCTTAGATGAGTCAAGATGAGAAATGTAGGGTATCAAATCATATTTTACATAGTCTACTATGATGCTCATAGCATTGATGTCATTTTCCTTGAACTTCTCCATAACTGTGATGTTCTCAGGTTCCTTCTCTTTTCCCGCTTCATTCCTCGAAAGAATGAGATCAATCCTTGTCTTCCATACTCTGAAATTAGAAGCCCCTTCTAGCCTATTTTCTAACTTCATACATATGCCATGACTTCTTTGACTTGGTCAACCTTTGACTTTGACAAAAAAACCTTAAACTTGACTCCTTGGCTTACTGAGAATACCAGAACATGAGCTAAGCTAGGGTACATTAGGTTATCCTAGAATTATGTCAAGTGCTTCACTTAAGGTGCCTCAACACAAGTGATAGGGTTTCGTCATTGCAGTAAAACTGATTGCAACTACAACTAACTGCAACTAAGCAAATCCTCCCAATCTACCTTCGAGTGGTTAGACTTTTTGAAGATAGTGTAGGCCCATAACCTGTTAGAATAATAGGTGTGCTTGTTTCATCGTAGAAAATATAACAATAGTGTCACCCAACCATAGCGACAGAGGCCACCCTCGAGCACCTTAACCTTGACAGACAAAATAATTTCGGAAGCAAACCCTAGAACCAATAGCCAACTAGCGTACCTCTCTCCAAGGCTAGCCTACCAAGAAGAAAGTCTAAACCATAACCAATAAGAAATTCCAACCATAACCAAAGACCAAGTCACCATTGTAGTAGTTGCAACTCTCCTCTTGTCATGCACACCACTTGTCCTATTGAAGTTATGAGAGTGAGTGTGATAAATGAGCTCTAACACCCTCTTATTTATAGTCCTCCAAGTGACCTAACTCGACTGACTTCTACTTATGGAGGATAATAATTTAATATAAATTATTATCTTGAGTAGACTTGTCTTCTAAGGTTATTTCCTAACCTTCTAGGGTTTCTCTTTCTTCCCGGAATATTGTAGACTCATCAAAGGTTACATGTAGAGGTTAATACCCCCCGCAACTACCGTAATATCAACATAATTAGCTATAATATCAGACATAGAGCTCTACACCAAAACCACTAATAAATATCAAAGAAAATGAGGACACAATGGGAACCACATTTACCATGTAAACACGAATAGGAAACCAACATTTAAAGGTTTCTTAGTGCTCTTATTATGAAAATTTCTAGTTACAATGCAACTAATGACTCTTTTTTCATCCTACTCTCCTTGGCCAAAATACCCTTTGAGAGTGAAACTACATGAAAATGTAGGGAGATCTAGGAAATAGGAAGGCCAATTGTCAAAACCTTTCACTTCCCATTCCTTGGCCTCTCCTCCTCTCCTATTCTATTTTATTTTATTTTAAATAATTCAATTTTTTTTCTTCTCATTTCATTATTAGATTCCACTTTCACATTTGCATTGTTTTCCATAGTTTGTTGCCCTAGTCTCATGTTGTTGTTAAGGTTTAAGCTATTATTAGCTTTCTTTTCAATTCACTATATAACCATAGCATAGATAGGACCACTAAGAAATACACAATCATAAGAGACACAACATTTATCTTGGGAAACCCTTATGGGGGAGAGAAACCAACAAAAACTTCCTTAATATAGATAGCCAATACAATGCCAAGAGATAACTCAAACAAATACATAATGTCATCTCCAAGAAGTGTGCCTCTCTCTCTCTCTCTCTTCTTCTTCTCCAACTCCAACTCCAAACTTGCGCTCTCATGAACAAGTGAGTGTGTAAACAAATGAGGAGCTAACCTCTCTTATTTATACAATCTAGCACGTGTGAATTGGTGTGTCTTTTCAGTGGTTGGGCCGACTTCTCATTCTGGGTCGTTATAACCAATTTAATATATTTTGGGTGGTTATAACCACCTTAATATATTATGGGGCCGAATTTTAATTTATGCCATTACAATTAGGGTTTGACCGATCCACAAAAGGAAATTTGGTCATTTACAATACCTGACATGATTAATCCGCAAAAGGGGATTAATCTAATGAATAATACATCAATAATAATTAGAATACTCTTTGTAGTTACAATATTTCAACACTCCCCCTTAACAATAAGGGTATTCTACAATAGCATCAGGCGAGAGAGAGGGAAGCATCATCAAGAACATCTTGGAACATAATTTGGCATATCTATAAATCATCGGAAGTTTTTCTCATCATCAATATCATCATTCACATCAGAGAGATGCAATGGCATCATCATCCTCATCAACATGAGGCTAAGGTAATATCATCATCATATTCAGCATGAGGCTAAAGTAACATCATCATCTTCGGCATGAAATATGAAATGACATCATCATCATCACCATAATCATCTTCAACAAGGAGTTGAAGTATTGTCATCATCATCATATTCAACAAGAAGCTGAAGTGGTATCATCATCATCATCTTCAGCAATAAGATGAAGTGGAATCATCATCATAAATTGCATCAACATGGATTAGTATAACACTAATACATCATCATCATCAATAACAACACAAGGCTAATACAACATCAAAAGAAACAATATCACAACACAAAGGCTAGAGCATCATCAACAACAACAACATCATAGCACGAAGGCTAGAGCATCATCAACATCAACACTAGGCTGAGAGTCTTCAACACAAGACTGGCATCACATCACAAAGATGGAAACACAGCATCACAACATGAGGTTGGCACATCATCACAACACGAGGCTAGCACATCATCATAGCACGAGGCTGGCACATCATCACATCACAAGGATGACACATCATCACAGCACGAGGTTGGCACATCATCATAGCACGAGGCTGGCACACTACACAACAATTAAGCTAAGATTATAACACAACAGTTAAGCTGGAATCACAACACAACAATTAAGCTTGAATCACAACACAACAATTAAGCTGGAAGCACAACACTCGCCTAGCATCTCAACACATCAATTAAGCTGGAAGCACAACACTCGGATGGCATCTCAACACAACAATTAAGTTGGAAGCACAACACTTAGCTGGCATCTCAACACAACAATTAAGCTGGAAGCACAACACTAGGTTGGCGTCTTGACACAACAATTAAGTTGGAAGCATGACACTCGGCTGGCATCTCAACATAGCAATTAAGCTGGAAGCACAACACTAGGCTAGCATCTCGACACAACAATTAAGATAGAAGCACAACACTTGGCTGGCATCTCAACACAACAATCAAGATGGAAGAACAACACTAGGTTGGCATCTCGACACAACAATTAAGATGGAAGCACAACACTTGGCTGGCATATCAACACAATAATTAAGCTGGAAGCACAACACTAAGCTGACATCTCGACACAATAATTAAGCTGGAAGCACAACACTAGGCTGGCATCTCGACACAACAATTAAGATGGAAGAACAACACTAGGCTGGGATATCAACACAACACTACTACCTCTATCGAGGGAGGTCCTTTCAGACTATACCGAGCTTATCTCAAAAGTTCTCAAACTTTACACGAGATAGAGGCTTGGTCAAGACATCGACAACCTGTTCATCTGTGCTAACATATTGAATCTTTATGGCTCCTCTCTACACCATGTCATGTATGTAATGGTATCAGATCTCTATGTGTTTCGACTTGTCATGAAATACAAGATTCTTTTTCATTTTTATGCATCTTTGGTTATCACATAGAATCGTGGTTGCTTCCATCTCTAGTTCGAATAGACCAATCAACAACTTATGAAGCCATATGGCTTCACAACTTGCAGAACATGCAGCAATGTATTTTGCTTCCGATGTACTGAAAGCAATACGTGATTTCTTCTTAATCTTCCATGAGATCATGGCTGATCCCAAACTCAAACAACATTCTAAAGTTCTCTTCTTGTCAGAGACACTTCCAAACCAATCTGAATCAGTGTACCCACTCAGTGTGAAGTCATGATCTCCATAATTAACTGAGATCACAATCTAATGTACCCTTAAGGTACCTCATCACATGTTTTGTACCAACTAGGTGAACATGTTTGGGTTCTACCAGAAACTGACTCAAATTGTTCACGGTAAAATAGATATCTGGTCTCGTGTTCATCAGACACATCAATGATCCAATGATCTTTCTATACAACATGGCATCAATCAATTCTGACGAAGTGTCGACCAAAAGATTCAGTTTCATTTCCATGGGTGTATTCATGGACTTGCACTCCAACATATCAAATCTCTTCAGGATTTCAACTGCATACTTCCCTTGGTTAAGAAAGATTCTCTCTAGGATCTTCCATACCTCAAGACCTAAGAAATAATGCATTAGGCCAAGGTCTTTCATCTTAAATTCTGAAGCAATATTCTTCTTACATTCGGTAATGAGTTTTTCTTCTCCAGTTAAGAATAAGTCATCCACATACAATACAAATATCACCTGCTCATCATTCATAACCTTGAGGTAGAGGTTAGAATCAACTTTACTCTTGGTAAAGCCCAAGCTCATCACAAAATTGTCTATCTTTAGCAATACCAAGCTCTAGGAGCTTTCATCAACATGTACAGATCCTTCCTCAACTAGTAGGCATGAGTCTTTCTATATTCAATCTTCAGATCAATTTTTATCATTTCATTGTACCAATCTGGTACACTTGCTCAATTGCAATTCAATCTACACAATCATGTTCTTTCTCTATGTGATTTCTGCAAAGCACTTATCTATCTCACTGTCTGGGAGTATGTTCTCTATTCTCTTTGTAACTGTTCCTTCTGGAACTGGGACTCTGCACTTGCACCCGCTCTACGACTGAGAATGACTACTTCATCGTCACTGTGGCTGCTAAAATCTCAGAGTAACTCCTCTTCTTCTATAATGACAACAACTTCATCTGAAACTGAGGGTGGCGCAATAACTGATGCAGGTAACTCTATATTTCATTGTAGTCATGTCTCCATGACCCAACTAATGTACTGCACTAGCTACCACTCAATTTTAAATATGGGGATTTCTCCCCCTGCATCTCATACTATATATGAATCATGGTTTTTCTGGTTGTCTTCATAAATACTGGAACCATTTCTTCAATAAGTGTCTCGTCATAGTATTCTCCCTTTTGGTGGGAGAATCCTGTGGACATACATCAGGCTTTGTATATCTACAACATGTGTGATCTATATAGATCAATATTGGCAGTCAATATTGACTTCTCTTCTCACAGAAGAATCCATATCCTATTCTTTCTGAATGGCTTCCTTCTTTTTCACTAAAACAAGGGAACCTTCCCAAGAGATTTCATATCTCCTAGAAGTTTCTAAAGATATGATATAGTTTTCTCAGAACATCTGTCCCCCAGTCATGGAAATTGACTCTTCATCTGATACTTTGTGAGATCAAGCTTACTCTCGATTTCTTCTGAGTCTATAAGGACTTCATCATCTCTTACAGGGTATACTTGGTGTTGAATACCAAGTCATGCTTCAAATGATATTTTCTTCCCGTTCTAATGTTCGGTCATCTTTGGAGCCTTCTACTCCTTTCAATCAATCTTCATATGAGATACTCTCAATATCAAGAGACATCTTCTTCTTCATCTTCTTTGGTACATGAGTGTATATGGTCATGTACATAGTTTGCTTCATGTCTCATATAATATGTTTCCTTCAACAACCTTCACTATAGCTTCCTCAAAGTTATCACCTGTGACCTGAAACAAGGTCAACAAAACAACAAGTAGGAATAGTAGTCTTTTGATAATAGTATATAAAGAAATAGAACGAACAATTGTCACAGTGGCTCCTTTAGAGATTTCACTTGTAACCTATTTGAAGCAAACATCAAGAGTAAGAAATACAATACAGAATGAGGTCAACACTCTTATAGTGTTGTGATCAAACATACCTCCATGGAAACCTAGAACTAACACAAGAGATTTCTCTTAGAGGAGATGTTAGATTGTATCAGGAAAATGGTTACATTAAGCATTTATCTCAATATGCTCACATGCTACCAAGTATAATATTCTTCAAAGACTGTTATCTCAACTATAGTGTTTACTTGTAACTTTCCATGTGCAACTTTGAATATTATCAATTTAATCAAACCTGGGACTAGTGGTCTCATCTTCAAGAGTGTGTTGCTTTTCTTCCAAGTCTCCTTCATTCAAGATGACGAGTGCTTTCTTCAACTTGTCTTTTGTACTAGGAAAATATGCTATATTGATAGAAGCTTAGGTTAGAGAATAACCTCTATGGTATCAACTTTAATCCATCTAATACCTTGACTCAGATTTTGACCAAAGTTTAGAATGATGGTCATAGCTACAACATGCAACATTAATCAAAATAATGTCATAACAATATATGCATATCAGAATAATCACACCTGGGTTGCATTATTCCTCTGAATGTGTTGGATCTTGAGATCCTTCTAGATCTATGGCAAGAGATCCCTTCTCGTGCAAATACTCTTTAATGCTTAATAATTTAAACATATGTGAGTACATACCTTTGATATCATTTGCAGGTAGTGGAACCATCTGGTAGCAGTGAAAATGATCACCGACTCTTAA
>JASDQU010681914.1:33852-46574 GCA_032191745.1 Picea mariana
TGTAGAACAAAGAAATAATACACCCTCTTCTGAAGGAAATCATCAGCATGGAAGAAATCGACCTGCTCAATGAAGACAACCATTTTCTAGGTACAAATAAATTTTATATGGATATTTGTTTTACTGTTCCAACTTTGGCCACAAAGATGTAAATCGTTCTTTAAGATTTAGACATGAGCAATCAAGACACCCAAGGAATAAATATCTGACACAACAAAGAATGAGACATCCAAGTAACAAAGAACCACAGACTGCAAATCATGTGATGGGTGGGAAAAAGACGCAGATTAAGCATAACAATAGTTGTGATCCTTTATTCAATGAAACATAATTTTACATTTTCCATAATTATGGACATAAAGCTACAGACTATCGCCTAAAGAACTATAAGCCAAATTCAAATCATAGAGCTGAAAATGTCAAGGTTTGGAAGAAGAAGGAAGATACCAAGTGTGGATTAGTGTTTCCAGCTCAAAGACAAAAGAACCCCTAGTATATTGATAGCGGATGCTCTAGTCATATGATAGGTGACAAAAGTAAGTTCCTATCACTCAAAGAAAGTAAATCAGGAAATTTGACTTTTGGAAATGATGCTCCAGGAAAGATCAGAGGTAAAGGTCTAGTAAGCTTAAGTAATGGAAGAGGCAAATCTGAAGATGTATTATTTGTTGATGGATTAAAGAATAATCTTCATAGTGTCATTCAAGTGTGTTGCAGAGGATGTGAAGTCACTTTCACTACCAAAGATTGTCAAATAAAAACATTGAACACAGGAGAACTGGTTGCAAAAGGGGTTAGAACTGAAAGAAATTTCTACGTTCTGAAGGAAGATAAGTAGGAATGTCATTTAAGCAAATTTGATAAAAGTTGGTTATGGCATAGAAGGCTTGGACACCTAAATTTTGATCATATTGTCAAGTTGAATAATGAAGGTACTGTGAAAGATCTTCCAACAATATCTAAGCCTCATAAATATGTATGTGATTCCTGTCAAATTGGAAAGATGACTCATGCTCAATTCAAATCGAAGAGTTTACTATCTTCAGAGAAACCACTTCAAATTATTCATATGGATCTGTGTGGACCATCGAAAAAGGTAGGAACTGGAAGAGAACGTTACTTTATGATGGTCATTGATGACTTCTCCATACTTACATGAGTTTCCTTTCTGAGAGAAAAATATGATGCGTTTGAGAATTTCAAAACGTTTAAGGCATTAGCTGAGAATTAGACAAGAAGGAAGTTAAAGGAAATTTGCTCAGACAGGGGAGGAGAATTTTTGTCAAGAGATTTGATAGAATTCTGTGAAAGACATGGAATTAAAAGAGAATATACTATTCCAGGTACTCCTCAACAAAATGGAGTTGTAGAATGCCAAAATAGATTAGTTTAGTAGATGACAAGGGCTATGATGAGTGAAAGGGAAATTTCACAAAACCTTTGGGTGGAGGTTGTTCACACGACTATTCATATTCTAAACAAATCACATCTAAGGCTGAATGATGATAAAACTCCATATGAGTTGTGGTTTGGTTGATCTGCATCAATCAAGCACTTCAAAGTTTTTGGAAGTAAATGCTACATCAAAAATAATGATGATCATATGGGAAAATTTGATGGTAGAGTTGATGAAGGTATCTTCTTAGGATATGCAACAAATAACTTCTTAGGTATCAATCTGCACCTAAAAAGAGTCATTTGATAACTGTCAAAATAATATTCATATACTTGAAAGGAACAATTAACTATGGCCTATGATATCCTAGGAATCATAATTTTCAATTATCAGTCTATTGAGATGTTGATTGGGATAACTACATGGATGAAAGAAAAATCACGAATGGAGGTGCATTCTTCTTAGGAGACTATCTTGTAGCATGGTTGAGTAAGAAGCAAGGTACAATATCCTTATAGAGTAGATAAGATGAATACTTTGCAGCTTCCACTTGTTTACCCAAGTGTTGTGGATGATTCAAACACTTGCAGACTTGGAGGTAAATTATATTGCACCGATCCCAATTCATTATGATAATACTAGTGCAATTAGTGTGTCAAAGAATCCCGTATTTCACTCCAAGACCAAGCATATACCCATCAAGTATCACTTATTGAGGGAAAAGGTAACCAAAATTGTTGTTTCTTTGCATTATATTCCATCCAACGATTAGATTGTTGATATATTCACCAAACCACTTGCAAAAGATCAGTTTGAGTATCTATGCCAGAAGTTTGGTGTGACCCTATTATCAAGTTAAAATAGTCTATGTGATCAGGGGGAGAGTTCTCATAGTATATCCAATTAGTGGGAGAGCGCTTATTGTATCTCTGATCATGGGGAGAACAGAGTCACTCTTAGTTCATTTTGACATTGATGTCAAAGGGGGAGAAAAAGGTATGGTCTGGATGCTACAATTAGAGGTCTAAGAAGAATAGTGCAGCCTTTCAGGGTTGCCATCAATGCCAAAGGGGGATATTATTGGCATGTTTACAGGAAGTGTGTGACTTTCATCGATGGAAAGAACAACAACGATGATGGAAAATAGGAAAGAAATGATGATAGCACCAGAAGAAGTCCTCTTCTATGAAGACAAATCTTAGGAGGAAAAATGAAGACGAGACCTTTCAATCAGTTTTGCAGGAGAATGTTCGGAGGCCGAAACTTTTGAATAATTAGAAAATCTTCAAAGTCAGAAGAAATTGTAATCTCAGGAGGAGCAACGATAGTGGTCATAGGATCGAGCACTGTGAAGAATATAGACTGTTGGATCAGAGGTTAGACAGAAGGAAGGAGCGTGCAGAGGAGGAGAACCGATCTCAGGGGTTAGATCTAAGCGCGTGGACCAACCGTTGTTGGATCCAGAGGTAATCATGAGGCAATCCTAGCCATTGCTGCTAGGAAGGACACGTGGTAGCAGATAAGAATATTCGTAGAATCACGAATCGAAAGCACTACTTTGAGAAGTCTGTAGACATCATGAAACATGGAGTTGCGAAGTAATTCTGGACCGTCGGATCACGAAGGGTTGTGGACCGTTAATATGGTTCAAAGTTCAGAAGTTCAAACTTCGAAGAATGGAGGAGAGATAACTCGTGATATCGTGAAACAAAAAGTTATGAAGCGCCTTTTTGACTAGCATGTGGTCACATCTCGTGGTCACCTGGAGGAAACTTGCAACTAGTGCTAATTCGCATGGGTGAAGTTCACAAGGAGCTTCTTCACGAGGACCTCCTATAACTGTCAGAGAAGACGTCCTGTAAGTGTCACAAAATATCAATTGTAACTATAACAAAGAGAATAAGCTCAAATATAATAGATAAGACTAAGGGTCGCACTACTAGAGAAAACAAAGAATCTTAGGATAATGACCACTCATGACGAACAGACTCGGGATAACCACCAGAGAAGACAAAGAGTTTTAATTATTATCTCGCATAGGACTTGGCGTAATAAAAATACGTAGAACAAAAAAGAGAGAGATCTTTTTTGATAGTTGTAGATGCAGGTAGAAGGAGGTTGTGCTGAGGATCAGAAGAGTACAAAAGAGGCACAATGCATAGAATGCAGATGGAGCACATAGAATAAAACACAGAAGAAAATTTGAACACAGGTGCACAAGAGTAGAAAGAGTGGAGCATAGATGAAGAAGAGTGTAGTGGAGTCGCAGAGCATAGAAGAAAAAGTATGCAGAAGTGGAATAGATCATAGAAGCTAAAGAAGGCAGAGGATTCATCGAGATGTAATAGATCAGATCAGAGACAGACAAAGTAAGTAAATTTTGTAAGATTCAATAAGGGTGGTAGGGTGGTGCTAGGGAGGACTTGAGTCCTCTAAATTCTAGTTGGTTCTATAAGATATTTAGGGAGTTCATTCTTCCATCTAGTTGGTACTAGAGGAACATGGGAGTCGGTGCTTCCATCTAGTTGGTGATAGAGAAATCTTATAATTAGTTCTCTCTGCAATTTGTATCTTTCTATCATAGGTTGTAGTCTCATATTTGAGTTGGTGCTCAAAGAATGTGGTGTACATGAAAGTTGGAGCTTGATTGACATCCTAAGAAGAAGAGGTTTTTTCCCTTTATGGGTTTCCTCATGAAAATCAGTGTCTCTGTGTATTCTATGTGATTGATCAAATATTGTATATCTATGTTTGTTAAGTTATCAACAACACATTAAATAATAATCTAGAAATATTCAGAGAAGAATAGGAAAAGTTTCAAGATTATATATATAACTGATTCACCCCCCCTCTCAGTTATTTTTCCAACAATTGGTATGAGAGACGATGCCTTTAATAAAAGGTACACCCATAAGCTTGATCATGACTAGTAATGAAGGAAGTTCAAATAATAGATCCCCTCTGTTTGATGGAAAAAACTTTTCCTTCTGGAAAATAAGGATGAGAACATATTTAATGTCTTTGGGTGCTCATGTTTGGAATGTCATTGAAACTGGATATGTGAAGCCTGTATTCTTGGCCTCAAAAGATGATAAGTTGGAGTTTAGATTTAATGCAAAAGAAATGAATTCCATCCTTAGTGGACATGTAGAAGCCGATTTTTTCAAATTCATGCACTGTGATTCAACAAAATTTTTGTGGGACAAGCTAATAAGTAGTTATGAAGGTAATGAAAAGGTGAAAGACGCAAAACTTCAGACTCACAGACTGAAATTTGAGTAGTTAAAGATGGATGAAGATGAATTTCTTAGTAAGTACTTCTTATGTATATAATAACTTGTCAACACTATCAAAGGTCTAGGTGAAACGATAGATGAATCTTTTCTAGTCCAAAAAATATTAAGATCTCTTCCTCATAGATTTAACTCAAAGGTCTCTGCTATAGAGGAAATAACTGATCTCAAAATGTTGACACTAGATCAACTTCTTGGAACCCTAACTTCTTATGAAATGAAAATCACCAAAAGTAAATCTACTACAAGAGAGGCATCCTTTAAAGCAGAGAAAAACATAGACTCCAATATAGATGAGATTGAAAACAAAGCCTTTGTGTAAACAATGATGACGATCCTTCAGATGATGAAAACAATGACTCTTCTATTGAAAGTAAAATAAATGATCTCATGCTAATATCTTTAGAAGACCTGAACAGTAAAGATATAGGAAGTGAGTTTGTTGATTCTAAAGCAGTAGTAGATCTTGGAGAACTTGTTAGTGTCATGGTAGAGATTGATAGACTCGGAGATAATAAAAGAAATAAAAAAACAGTTACTGCTCAGGTATGAGAAAACATGCAACCAACCATCTGAAGAAATTGTTCTGTTGAATGTTAATTTAGAAGAATTTAAGAAGATTGAAGATGTCCTCAAACAACAATTGAAGGAAGCCAAAACAAAAGGTGAAAAATTGGAAGCTAAAGTAGTGTTTGTCAGAAAACATCTAGAGAAATTTGAGGCCTTATATCATCAGAATATGACAAGTATTAAATCCTCAAAATGATTAGCCACCATTCTAAATCAATAAAGGAATCCAAAGTTGAAAATTCGTTTGGGTTATGAAGAGGGATCAAGTAGTGGTCAGCCAAGCAACAAAGAATCCATCAAGTTTGTCAAATCTACAACCATTGACAACAACAAAAAAGCTGCAGAAACAAAGGAAGATAATCAGTCGCCAAGGAGGAGTGAAGAAAAAGGTACCAGAACTGAATTTGTAGAACAAATAAATAATACACCCTCTTCTCAAGGAAATCATCAGCATGGAAGAAATTAGCTTGCTCAAAAAAGACAACCGTATTCTAGGTACAAATAATTTTTCTATGGATATTGTTTTTACTGTTCTAACTTTGGCCACAAAGCTGTAAATTGTTCTTTAAGATTTAGACATGAGAAATCAAGACAACCAAGGAATATATATCTGCCACAATAAAGAATGAGACAACCAAGTAAAAAACAACCAGAGACTGCAAATCATGTGATGGATGGGAAAAAGACGCATATTAAGTATAACAATCGTTATGATTCTTTATTTAATGAACCAGAATGTTACATATTCCATAATTATTGACACAAAGCTACAGACTGCCACCTAAAGAGCTATAAGCCAGATTCAAATCGTAGAGCTGAAAATGTCAAGGTTTAGAAGAAGAAAGAAGATAACAAGTGTGGATTAGTGTTGTCATCTCAAAGACAAAATAACCCCTGGTATATTGAAAACAAATTTTCCAGTCATATGATAGGTGACAAAAGTAAGTTCCTATCACTCAAAGAAAGTAAATGAGGAAATTTGACTTTTGGAAATGATTCTCCAGGAAAGATCAGAGGTAAAGGTCTAGTAAGCTTAAGTAATGGAGGAGGCAAAGCTCAAGATGTATTATTTGTTGATGGATTAAAGAATGATCTTCTTAGTTTTAGTCAGGTGTGTGACAGAGGATGTGAAGTCACTTTCACTACCAAAGATTGTAAAATAAAGGAGAGTTGATTGCAAAAGGGGTTAGAACTGAAAACAATGTCTATGTTTTGAAGGAAGATAAGGAGGAATGCCATTTAATCAAATTTGATGAAGTTTGGTTATGGCACAGAAGGCTTGGACACTTGAATTTTTATCATATTGTCAAGTTGAATAATGAAGGTGTTGTGAAAGATCTTCCAAGAATATCGAAGCCTCATAACTCTTTATGTGAATCTTGTCATATGGGGAAGTTTACTTGTGCTCAATTCAAATCGAAGAGTTTCACATCTTCAAAGAAACCTTCAAATTATTCATATGGATCTGTGTGGACCATCGAACAAGGAAGGAACTAGAGGAGAACATTACTTTATGATGGTCATCAATGACTTCTCCGTACTTACGCGGGTTTCCTTTCTGAGAGAAAAATCTGATGCGTTTGAGAAGTTCAAAACGTTTTAGGCATTAGCTGAGAATCATATAGGAAGGAAGTTAAAGGAAATTCTCTCAGACATGGGAGGATAATTTATGTCAAGATATTTCAAATAATTATATTACAGACATGGAATTAAAAGAGAATATACTATTCCAGGTACTCATCAACAAAATGGAGTTGTAGAACGCCAAAATAGATTAGTTCAACAGATGGCAAGGTGTATGATGAGTGAAAGGGACATTTCACAAACCTTCTGGGTGGAGGTTGTTCACACGGCTATTCATATTCTAAACAAAGTGCATCTAAGGCTGAACAATGATAAAACTCCATATGAGTTTTGGTTTGGTCGACCTACATGAATCAAGCACTTCAAAGTATTTGGAAGTAAATGCTACATCAAAAATAATGATTATCATATGATAAAATTTGATGGTAGAGTTTATGAAGGTATCTTCTTAGGATATGCAATGAACAATAAAGGATACAAATGATTTAACAACAAAATGCATAAATCAGTAGATTGTATTGATGTTTGAATTGATGGAGAAGGTCCTGTAAAAGATCAATAGAGAATAAGCACCAAGTCAGACGAAGAAGATGATGAGAATATTGAAAATGTAGAACAACAAATATTAGAGTCACAAGAAGATGATGAATCAGATGGAGAATAGACACCCAGGCAAGAAGAGTCAAGACAACAACCAACATCAAATCCTTCCTCTAGAATTACTCGAAAGAATCATCCTGCAGATCAGATAATTGGTGAGAAAGACAAAGGTGTACAAACTAGGAGAAGGATAATCAAAGACATAGAGCAATCACATATAGCCTTCATATCCATGGTGGAACCCAATTAATTTAATGAAGCTAGTAAATATGTAAATTGGTTAAAATTAATGAATGAGGAACTGGATCATATTGAAAATAATGATACTTGGGAACTTGTTCCTAGGCCAACAAATAAAAATGTAATAGGATCCAAATGGGTCTACAAAAATAAGATGAATGAGCATGGAAATATTGTAATAAATAAGGCTAGATTGGCCTGCAAAGGGTATGCTCAAATAGAAGGACTAGATTTTGATGAAACATTTGCGCCCGTATAAAGATTAGAAGCTATTAGAATGTTTCTTTCATATGCTTGTCATAAGAATTTTAAGGTCTATCAAATGGATTTGAAATCAGTGTTTCTAAATGGATATATAAAATAAGAAGTATATATGGAACAACCATAGAGTTTCCAGCTGTCAGATAACCCTGACTTTGTTTGCAAGCTGAAGAAAGCCTTATATGGGTTGATACAAGCTCCTCATGCCTTGTATTACATAATAGATAAGGGTTCAAGAGAGGAACAATTGATTGCAATCTATATATAATAAAAAAAGGATAATGATTTGCTCATTGTGTTGGTCTATGTAGATGACATTATCTTCGGAAGTAATAATGCTTCATAGGTACAATGGTTTGATTCTGCCCCACAGTCTGAATTTGAAATGTCTATGATAGGGGAACTGTCATTTTTTCTTGGTCTACAAATTACTCAGAGGTATGAAGGAATATTTATTTCTTAGGAGAAATATCTAAGAGAAATGTTGAAAAGCTTTCAAATGGAATATTCTACCCTTGTGAGCACACCTATGGTCACTAGATGCAAGTTAACCAAGTATGATGACTCACCTAATGTTGATCAGAGTTCATATAGGTCTATGATAGGGAGCCTTTTGTACATCAAAACATCTCATCTAGACATAATGCATGCTGTTAGAATGGTAGGAAGGTATCAATCTACACCTAAACAGAGTCATGTGATAGTTGTCAAAAAAATATTCAGACATTTGAAAGGAACAATGAACTATGGCCTGGCCTATGGTATCCTAGGAATAACAATTTTCAATTATCTCTCCTTTCAGATGTTGAATGGGATAACTACATGGATGAAAGGAAAAGCATGAGTCAAGGTACATTCTTCTTAGGATACTCTCTTGTAGCATGGTTGAGCAAGAAGTAAGGTTCCATTTTCTTATCGACTATGAAATCTTAATACATTGCAGCTGCCACTTGATGTACCCAAGTATTGTGGATGATTCAGACACTCGCAGACTTGGAGGTAAAGTATACTGCACCGATACCAATTCATTGTGATAATACTAGTGCAATTAGTGTGTCAAAGAATCCTATATTTCACTCCAATACCAAGCATATACCCATAAAGTATCACTTCTTGAGGGAACAGGTAACTAACACTATTGTTTCTTTGCATTATATTCCATCCAATGCTCCAATTTTTGATATCTTCACTAAACTGCTTGCAGAAGCTCATTTTGAGTATCTACGCCAGAAGTGGGGCCTGACCCTGTTATCAAGTTAAAATAGTATATCTGATCAGGGGGAGAGTGCTCATAGTATATCCAATTAGGGGGGGAGCGCTTATTGTATCTCTAATCATGGGGAGAACAGAGTCACTCTTATTTTTTTTTGACATTGATGTCAAAGGGGGAGAAAAATGTGTGGTATGGATGCTACAGTTAGAGGCCTAAGAAAAATAGAGAAACCTTTCAGGGTTTCCATCAATTCCAAAGGTGGAGATTGTTGGAATGTTTATAAGAAGAGTGTGCTTTTCATTGATGGCAAGAACAACAACGACGATGAAAAACAGGAAAGCAACGATGATAGAACCAGAAGAAGTCCTCTTCTTTGAAGACAGAGCTCGGGAAGGAAAGTGAAGACGAGACCTTTCAATAAGTTTCGTAGGAGAAGGTTCAAAGGCCGAAACCTTTGAATACTTAAAAAATCTTCTAAGTTGGAAGAAATCATAAGATCAGGAGGAGGAGAGACAATGGTCGTCGGATCAAGCACTGTGAAGAATCTGTATCATTGGATCAAAGTCCAAACATGAGGAATGAGCACGTAGAGGAGAACAGATCTAAGGTGTTAGATCTGAGCATGTGGACCAATCATCGTTGGATCCATAGGTAAGTGCACGTGATTTAATTATTTTAGAGTGCACAAGAGAAGTGGAAACTTGTGAATTCCAAAATCGCGAGGAAATCCTAGTTGGTGCTGGGAAGGAAACGCGACAGCAGCTAAGCAAATTCACAGAATCGTGAATTTGAAGAACTATGTCGAGGAGTTCGTAGACATCACGAAGCACAAACTCGCGAATTAATTATGGACCATCAGATCATAGAGGGTTGTGAACTATTGATCTGGTTGGGAATTCATGTGTTCGGACTTCTATTAATGGAGGATATCTAACTCACTAGATTGCGAAACACGAAGTCGCAAAGCATCTTTTTGACTAGCATGTTGTCACAGTCGGTGGTCACATGGGGGAAACTTGTACCCGGTGCTAGTTCGTACGAGTGAAGTTGACAATGAGATTCTTCATGAGGGCCTCCTGTAACTGTCAAAAAAGATCTCCTGTAATTGTCAAAGAAGATCAACTATAACTGTAACAGAGAGAATAAGCTCAACTGTAATAGATAAGATGAAGGGTCGCATTGTGAGAGAATCCAAATAATCTTAGGGTAACTACCACTGATGATGAAAAGAATCGGTATAACCGTTAGATTAGATGAAGAGTTGTGTGTATTATCTCGCAGAGGACTTGGCATGATAAAAATACATAGAACAGAGAAGAGAGAGTGGATTTTTTATAGTTATACATGCGGGTAGAAGGAGGTTGTGTGGAGTATCATAAGAGTACAGAAGAGGCATAGCCCATAGAATGCAGATGGAGCACAGAGCATAAAACGCAGAAGAAAATATTAACATATCAGTCATGTGCAGGAGGAGAAAAAGCGGAGCATAGACGAATAAGAGTGCAGAGGATTCCCAAAGCATAAAAGCATAAATATGCAGAAGTGGAATAGAGCATAGAAACTGAAAAAGGCAAAGGAAACATCGAGTTGTAATAGATCAGATGAGAGATAGATCAAGTAAGTAAGTTTTGTAAGATTCAACAAGGGTGGTAGGGTGGTACTAGGGAGGATTGTAGTCCTCTAAATTAGAGTTGGTGCTAGAAGATATTTTGGGAATTGGTGCTTTCATCTAGTTGGTGCTTGAGAAACCTAGGAGTTGGTGCTTCTATCTAGTTAGTGCTAGAGAAATTTGAGAGTTGGTGCTCTCTATAAGTTCTATATTGCTATCAGATTTTGTAGCCTCAGATTTGAGTTGGTCCTTAAAGACTGTGGTGTACATGAAAGATGGAGCTTGATTGACATCCTAAGAAGGAGAGGTTTTCTCCCTTTATGGGTTTCCTCATGAAAATAAGTGTCTCTATGTATTCTATGTGATTTATCAAATATTTTATATCTATGCTTGTTAAGTTATCAACAACACATTAAATAATAATTTAGAAAGATTAAGAAAAGAACGGGAAAAGTTTCGAGATTGTATATATAACTGATTCACCCCCCCGCCCTCTCAATTATTTTTCCAACAATTGGTATCAGATTTGATGTCTTTGATCAAAGGTAGACCCATAAGCTTGAACATGACTAGTCATGAAGGAATTTAAACTAATAAATTCCCTTTGTTTGATGGAAAAAATGTTTCCTTCTGGAAAATAAGGATGAGAACATATTTAATGTCTTTGGGTGTTGATGTTTGGAATGTCATTGAAACTGGATATGTGAAGCTTGTAGTCTTGGCCTCAAAATATGATAAGCTATATTTTAGCTTTAATGCAAAAGAAATGAATGCCATCCTCGGTGAACTTGTAGAAGTAGAGTTTGTCAAAGTCATGCACTGTGATTCAACAAAAGTTATGTGGGACAAGCTGATAAGTAGTTATCAAGGTAATGAAAAGGTGAAAGGCGCAAAACTTCAGACTCATGGACTGGAACTTGAGTAGTTAAATATGAATGAAGATGATGCTATCAGTAGGTACTTCTTACATATAGAATAACTTGTCAACACTATGAAAGGTCTAGGTGAAATAGTAGATGAATCTATTCTAGTCCTAAAAATATTAAGATCTCTTCTTGATAGATTTGACTCAAAGGTCTTTGCTATAGAGGAAACAACTTATCTCAAAATGTTGACAATAGATCAACTTCTTGGAACCCTAATTTCTTATGAAATGAGAATCACCAAAGGTAAATCTACTATAAGAGGGGTAGCCTTTAAAGAAGAGAAAAACACAGACTCCGATATAGATGAGATTGAAGCAAATTTTGTGAGAAGACTGACAAAAGGATTAGGCAAATACAAAGGTAAGTTTCCATTCAAATGTTTCAACTATGGTAATATAGGTCATTTTTCAACTAAGTTTCCTCACAAAATAAAGGATCAGACATATGACGATGAAGAGAATCAAAAACACAAAAGGGTCTATAAATAGAATAATTTTAAGAAGAAAATCCTTTGTGTAAACAATGATGATGATCATTCAGATGATGAAAACAATGACTCTTCTATTGAAAGTAAAATAAATGATCTCATGCTAATAGCTTCTGAATACCTAAACATTGAATATACAGGAAGTGAGTTCATTGGTTGTGAAGAAGTAGTAGATATTGAAGGAGAACTTGTCAGTGTCGTGGAAGAGATTGATAGACTCGGAGAAAAGAAAAGAAAACAGAAACAATTACTGCTTAGGTATGAGAAAACATGCAAGGAACCATGTGAAGAAATTGTTTTGTTTAAGGTTAAGTTAGAAGAATATAAGAAGATTGAAGACATCCTCAAACAACAATTGAAGGAAGCCAAAACAAAACGTGGAAAATTGGAAGCTGAAGTAGTGTCTGTGAGAAAAGATCTAGAGAACTTTTAGACCTTATATCATCATAATATAACAAGTATTAAAGCCTTAGAAGGATTAGCCACCATTTTGAATCAACAAAGGAATCCAAAGTTGAAAACTAGTTTGGGTTATGAAGAGGG
>JASDQU010681915.1:703-20551 GCA_032191745.1 Picea mariana
TTGTTACTATCTTCTTTTGTAAATCATTTATGTCCCTACACATTTCTTCACCTTCATTAAGAATCCAAGTAGGATTTTCTGGAGGCTTATTTGGTGTAGAAGTTCCCTTTTTGGGTGGCATGTTGTCGAAGTATCACTTTTGAACCTTGATTTTGAGGTGGTTCTGCTAGACAATCTTTCTTCTGTTGTATCTCCCAAGTTTTGGACCTTCTAGGTATTAAACTTTATTTTGTGTAGTTATATGATATTTCTTATTTGCAATTCCACAGTTCTGATCAAAATTGGATGTGCCAAGTGGAATTTACAGTAACTTCCCCACAACTTGCTGATTTTTGGCCTTTCCAGGAGATCTCACTTGTATAGCATGCCCCACACAAAATAATTGATATAAAATTATGAAGCTCACACCAGAAATACTAAAGAATGTCCACAATCCAATGAAACTAGTCCCACTCAATTTGGATACTCTAGGAAGAAGTTATGATTGTTTTACTTTGAACACCTTCTTGAGACTAGTTAATAGGACTAGTCAGATACCCTATATTACATAGGGTGTATCTACAAATTTAAGATGACCCATATGCTGAACGTTTTACCAAAGATACCTTACTAATTTATGTAAATAGATTTCAGGGTCTGAAACGTTACAGAAACCTTTTTATAGTGAAAATTCCACAATGACTTAGTTCAGGAGGATTCTAGAACCCTCTCTTGTACAGGTTGTATCTCTGAAAGTATAAGGCCTTGATTCTAGAACCGTAACTTGATCTGTATAATAAATATCCTCCAAGTTGTTCCTTCTGAAACATTTTAGAAAAATCATTATACCAAAAATGCCAAGGTGTCTCAGATGTAGCAATGAAACCCCAAGACCTTGAGCTCTGATACCATATGTTAAGAACCAAATATCAATATAGCATAGAAAAACCTCAGAAAAAGTACTCAAAGCCTTGAAAAAGAGAAAATATTAGATAATAATCCTCTTCGAGGGGGCAAACTCCTTTTACCCCACTTAAATGTTCAACTACAAGATGATTCAAAATGAAAATGTCTCCTTGGTATATATAGGAGATTAGGAGGTATAATTACAACTAATGGACTAAAGCCAACATAAATAAAATAACATTACTAATATAATATGCCCCAATTAAGGGGTAATGAGCCAATATTAGGGCTTAACAGTGGTGGTGCCTGATTGAATTGTAATGCAACTTGCCTTGTCATCTATTCGGTATTCACCCTATATGTTTCTAATGTTGTTTCCCTCATCATATCCATTTTTATGAAGTCTTTGTCATCGTGCCCTACCGACTTGCAAAAAGTGTAGTATGAATTATTTGGTATTGTCTTGTATTTTTAAATCATAGGAAAATGATATGGATCATGCCCGTGCGTCTTGCAAATTTCACACTAGGGTCTTCCTATTGGCAAAGGATTTGGAATCCCTGTTGCCATATATTGCATGAATGTTGGACATTAATTCTTATGGTGCCCTTCTATTCTACATGTGGTACACAAAACAAATTCTCTCTTTTCCTTGCCCTTATTTTGATTGAGCTGGAAGGTAAGATTCTTCAGGTCCTCCTTCAACTCCTCTATAGTTGGATCTGTCTTGTGGTATTGATTCTCCTCCATCTGCAAGGATTCCTGAAGAGCCTCTTCTTGAGATTTGAATTTTTGTTTCCTGAGTGGGTATTTCAGGTGCAGTAACAAAGAATTCACAAACAGATGCATATGTTTCATATCTGTCATGGCATACCTCAACTTCCCTTTCAGACATTTAAATTGTTGGTCAATTTCCCAGATAGATTCTCCTGGTTTCTGTCAAATTTCTATCATCTCGTTCATGTATTGATCCTTTGAGATCAACGTATAGAACTAAGTAATTAGTAACTTATTAATGTATGTCAATGTCCTTGTCATCCTAGGTGCATTGTTTACATATAGACTCATGTACCAATCTAGTGTGTGGTCTCTTAGTGTTATGGATAGTTGTGTAAGTTTAGTGGCTTCATCAGTGATCTTTTTTTCTTCCCATATATTTGCACAAATGAAAAAGTGCTTCTCCGGGTCTTCGATTGCCTCTCCTCAAAATTATGGTAACCGAATGGTGGGATCATGTCTTACCATTGTAAACTATGTCAGACTACTACCTTTGCATGGTGCAGACACTTAACTAATATTTCTTGAACTGGATCCCCCAATTATTGTTCCTTGTGTGGATGTGCCTCCTGCTATCCTCCTTCTCCCGAAACTTGGTTGTCGATACGGTGGTGTTCCTGTTGGTGTATTAGTCGCACATGGGTTCATGGGTTCCACACTAACATTAACATGGATAGGATTGATGCCCTCTATTCTCTCTCTTGGACCTCTTGTATTCCTCTCATATGTTGTGTGCATGATTTTCTCAATCTGATCCATAGCCCAAATATCCTCTACCTCTTCTTCATCACTTTCCAAGCCTTCCCTCACAGCTACGACTCTCTTCTTGGTGTTCACCTTGTATTGGTAGGGTACTCAACTGTGCGTCTTTCCAACTGTCACCATGATTTTCTTGATCTGGTTTTTGTCCATCATGATGGGGTCCAAGGATTCCTCATTCTTTCCTTTATCCACTTCTCCTTCCATTTCTCCATTTTTTGTTAGTGCTTCCCCCCTTCCGCCATGCACGCAGGGAAGTTTAGCTGTCTAATTCCATTGTCATTACACATTTGTTAAGAAAATATATATTAATATAAGTATGCAACGATCTAATATACCTTCCTCGAGGTTCATGTAGAAACTTCGTGGTATCTACTACAAATTATGTTATAAATCCTGCTACAACATTGTCGAGCCAAAAATCTACTGCGTAGGTGAATTTTTTATTCACCTGTTATAACTGTGCGATCTGAACTGGGGTCCACTCTAACTGTTGGATCCAATTTGTTTCATGGTTATCCTTCAATCTCAATATCCACTCCTACAATAAGTGTGGAAAATCACAGAAAAATAATTCATGTAGATCAGTAAACACATACTTCTCAAGATATTTGCGCGGTGCTACTTTAGGGTTTTTGTTATCTTTCTGTGCAAACTTTATCTCTTTTGTATTTAGCCATATTTCGATATTTTCTTTTGTGGGATTCCATAGTATCAACATCCCCTCCTAGCAGCACATTCTTCTCGATTTGTTATTCCTTTGACCCTCCTTCCGCAGATCTTACATTCTTTTAACAGATCTTCAACAGATTTCATCTACTCAATCCTATGTTGTTCCAATCGATAACAGAACCATTTGTTGGTTTCTTATCTGAGCTATGATTTTAACATGGTTGACCCAGGTTCAGGTCTACTAGGGTTCCAACAAAACCTCTAAAACTATCATCCCTCCTGGTAAACCAGAAGGAAGCGCAATACACAGAGTGTATTGCGCAGTCTTACCCGAGATAGTCTTAATGGGTGACTACGATGTTCAAGTGCTTGCGGTCTAGGATTAAGTGGGGATCTATTAGTTCATGTTTTGTATTTATATATATTCTTGGATCATCGCCCATTACACTCTCTTACCAAAACCCTAACCTAATTAGGTCTTCTTGCTTCTTGGTCTTGTGCGCTTTCCTCCTCTGCATGCATGCTTTCTTCCGCTACTTTTCTGCAAGTTGTCCTCCTTTCCCTTCTTCTTACATGCACGCCTCACATTTGTTTCTTCCAAGTGTATTGCCTCCACTTCATGACCAACATTGGGTTTCCACGTTTTATAGTAGAAAGGACTTATGTGGCATGTCAATGAAGAAAATAGGAGTCAAAGTGTTGGATTACTAAGAGGGGGGGTGAATCAGTAATAGAGAGATTATAAATCATTTTAACCACAATATATAAATTTAATTTATCTTTATGATCAATATAACATTATCATCCAATAAGTGCATAGTAAATACACCATAAACAATGAAAAATCACACACATGCACAGTACACCATTATCCTTATGTGGAAACCCAATGCGGGAGAAAACCACAGAGTGATTTTTCTTATATGTCTTTAAGAATTACATTCATTAGAATCACCAAACTCCTTTGTTATTCAGCTGCAACTGGAAGGAGGCTCTGCCCCCCTATACTTTTAGGCTACAACCTGAGGGAATATACATCTCCCCAATTCTATAGCTAGTGTTGAAATAATGTAACTACAAAGTGTATTCTTATTATTATTTGATATATTATTTATTGGATCAATCCCCATTGTGGATTGATCATGTCAGCTATTGAAAAGGACCAAATCCCCTTTTGCGGATTGATCATAATGTAATTGTAATATGAAGAAAGAGAAGTCGGCCCTAGAATATATCAAAGAGGCCGTGGAATATAATAAAGGTGGTTATAACCACCCAGGAGAAGAAGTCTTCCCTGCCAGTGAAAGGACACTCCCACACGTGCAAGTCTTGTATAAATAAGGAGGCTAGTGCCTCACTTAGACACACACTCACTTGTTCATTGAGAGACAAGTTTCGGAGCTGAAGTTGGAGAAGAGAGAGAGAAATAGGTGCATCTTTGGGAGAGGGCCTTTTGTACTTGTTTGAGTTATCTCTTGGAATTGTATTGGCTATCTATAATAAGGAAGTTTTGTTGGGTTTTCTTCCCCTAGAGGGTTTCCCAAGATAAATGTTGTGTCTCTTGTGATTGTGTATTTCTCAATGATATTGTCTTATGTTGTTGTTATCTATTGAAATGAAAAGAAATATAATAATGTCTTAAACATTAACATGGTTTTAGATCCAAGCTGAAGAGAGCATCTTTCACAAGAGAAAAGTGAAAAACGTCATTGTTGTCGTACATGCAAATTAGGGTTTTTTGTTGGAAATGTAATTCATCTCTAAAACCATCTAGAAAAGTGGTTCGTCCCCCAAGGATCATTTGGCACCTTCAGTGCACCTTTTTAGTGTCTAGATCTACCAAAAAGTGAAACCCTAGTTTCATAAAGTAGTAGAAGTACCAGAACACCAGAGTACCAGAAGTACCAGAAGTACCAGAGTACCAGAGGTACCAGAAAACTAGAAGCACCAATCCAAAAATCCGTAGATCACATTTGGAGGGGTAAAAGTTGGATTTTCTCAGATCGAATCACACCAGTCTACTCACCTCAACAAAGCACACCTCCTCGTAAGTTCAGAATTTGATTTTGAACATTTTCATTTTTGGACATTTTCCTAGCTTCATGTAAAAGATGTCTACAACCGTTAAAATTGTTGACAAGCTAGAAGGTGTGGAAAAATTTCATGCCTAGAAGTATAGGATTGGTATCATTCTTGAAGAGAATGACCTAGGAAGATTCGTCAAAGAATAAGTGTCATATCCAACCGATGCTGCAGAAAAAGAAAAGCAACAAAAGGACACAATCAAGGCCAAAAGAATCATTGTAGATTCAATCAAAGACCACCTGATTCCCTATGCGTCATCAAATAAGACTCCTAAATAAATGTTTGATGCCCTAAACAGACTATATGAAGGAAATAACATAAACTAGAAGATGAATCTTAGAACTCATCTCAAGAATAGAAGAATGCAGAAAGGAAAATCAATCCAAGAATACATCTCCAAAATATCGCAATTCAAAGAACAACTAGAAGCAATTGGAGATACTATAGATGAATATGAACTTATAATGACGACCCTAAATGGTCTCATAAGACCTTAGGATGCATTCATCCAAACAATTTGTGCCAGAACAGAGAAGCTAAAGTTTGACAGTCTATGGGAAGAATGTATCCAAGAAGAAACAAGAGTAGCTAACCGAGAGGCTTTACTAGAAAGAGATGAATATCAAGCCCTAGCTACTCACACTAAAGGAGGAAGAAAGAAGTCTTACTTCCATAAATAAACTTACAAAGAGTCTCAACCCCAAAACAAATTCAATCATAAAGAATCTCATCCAAGGAGATTTCAGAAGAAAGGACAACGAAAGGAATGAGATTACTCATATGTACAATGCTACCATTGTGACAAGGTGGGACACATTGCAAATTTTTTTCCAGCTAGACGAGAAGAATACAAGAGGAAACAAAAGAGGCACCATGCCCATGAAGTTGAATATGAAGAGCCACTTGCAAATATGTTAAGAGAACAAATTAAATAACATGTCTTAATCTCGGCCCTCTCAGGATCAGTAACACCTAGAGAGGACACTTGGCTCATTGATAGTGGTGCCTCCAAGAACATGACAGGAAAAAGAGATATTCTCTCTTACATTTTAGAAAATAAGTTTTCTCAGAAAGTGACACTTGGAGATGATTACCAATATCCCATCAAGGGAGTGGGAGAATCAAACTACAAACTGAATTCATGGAATTCAATGAAGATGAAGGACGTACTTTATGTACCAGGTTTGACAAAGAATCTACTCTCCATTTCAGATTCAGAAAAGAAAGTATTCAAAGTTGCCTTTATAGATTGAGAATTTCTTATGTGGGCTAAAGGAGAAACCTTAAATGAAGCAATCATCATTGAAAGTGAAGAAAATGGCTTGTATAAGCTAAAGGGTCACTCAGACACTGCCATGACCCACGCCATTGAAAAATCATGTGAACTTTTGCATAGAAGATTATCTCAGATTAAATACAAGGCCCTACCATACATATGCAAAGTTGTCACAGGTTTACCAAAACTCAAGGTTGATCATGAAGGAATATGCAATGGATGTGCACAAGGGAATAACATTAATAACCCTTTTCCAAAGAGAGACAACAAAGCATAAGGAGTCCTAGAAATCATCCATTCAGATGTGTGTGGCCCAATTCCATCATCCTCCATGAGTGGGTATGTATACTATGTATATTCATTGATGATTACTCTTGTAAGAACTGGTTGTATTTTTTGAAATCTAAAGATGAAGTGTTCGACAAGTTCAAGTAATTCAAGGCCTTGATAGAGAATCTTTCTGAAAGAAAGATCAAGACACCCAGGTTAGATAATGGAGGAGAATGCACCTCAAAAGAGTTCATGAGATTTTGCAAAGATGTTGGGATCAAGAGGGAACTCACTACTCCCTATAATCCTCAACAAAATGGTGTGGTTGAAAGAAAGAACATAACGATAATGGAAGTCGTGAAGACCATCATCCACGATAAATATCTTCCTATGTGATTATGGGAAGAAGCAGCAATGAAAGTTGTATATGTACAAAACCAATTGTCCCATAGTACACTTGGGTTCAAGAACCCGGAAGAGATATTCACCAGAAAGAAGCCAGTGGTAAGCCATATCAAAATGTTTGGTTGCCCAGTATTTATACATACACCGAAAGAGAAAATAAACAAGTTGGAACCCTCAGGAAAGAACGGAATATGTGTGGGATACTATGAGGTCTCCAAGTCCTTCAGGATATATATTCCAGGTCATCACCACTTTGATATCAATAGGGATGTGACCTTTGATGAAGATGAAACACTCAATAAATCGAGAAAATGCCATCTTGAAGAGGTATATGAAGAGGAACTCGTAATCCCTAGAGTTGCAGAATCAATGAGGGAGGTTCCTAGAGCTGCTGAGTCAGTGAGGGAAGTCATAAATTCCCCTGATGAGGAAATTCTAGAAGATCATGACGTAGTAGAGTTTCAAGAACCTCCTCATATGACAATATCCCATAAAAGAAAGCCAGCTTGGGCTAGAGAGCTTATTCAAGATGGAGATAAATATGGTGTTCCTGAAGGAACCATGAGACATGTGAAGAAACCTAAGCCATTCTCAAGTTATATGTCTTTGATGTGTGATGTCCTAGAAAAGGAGCCTACCTGCTTTGAAGAAGCCATTTAGAAGAAATAATGGGCAGATGTCATGACAGAATAATACCAATCCATAATAAAGAACGATGTATGGGAAATAGTTCCCAGACCGAATAGCAAGGATGTGGTATCATCCAGATGTCTCTTCAAAATAAAACATGTGGATGATGGAAGTATTGAGAAGTAGAAATAAATATTTATAGCTCGTGGATTTTCTCAAAAAGAAGGCATTGACTATGAAGAGACATTCGCTCCTGTATCCAGATACACTTCGATCAGAACCATCATATCCCTTGCAACTAAGATGAAGTGGAAGTTACACCAGATGTATGTAAAGAAAAATTTTCTAAATGGTGTTATCGAAGAGGAAATGTATATAGAGAAACCTCAAGTATTTGAAGTTGAAGATAGGAAGTCTCATGTCTGCAAGTTGAAGAAATTCTTGTACGGATTGAAGCAAGCTCCTAGATCTTGGTATGGTTGAATAGACAAATTTTTTACGATCTTGGGCTTTACCAAGAGTAAAGCATATTCTAACCTCTACTTCAAGGTTATGAACAATGAGCCATTGATACTATTGCTATATTTGGATGACTTATTCTTAACTGGAGAAGAAAGTCTCATCACCGAATGTAAGAAGAGACTTGCTTCAGAATTTGAGATGAAATACCTTGGCCTAATGCACTATTTCTTAGGTATTGAGGTATGGTAGAATCCAGAGATGATCTTCCTTAACCAAGGGAAGTATGCAATTGAAATCTTGAAGAGATTCGACATGTTAGAGTGCAATGCCATGAATACACCCATGGAAATGAAGCTAAAGCTGATGGTCGATACTTCATCAAAATTGATTGATGCCACACTATATAGATAGATTATTGGATCGCTGATGAACCTGACAAACACCAGACCTGACATTTTTTTTTCCATGAAAACCTTGAGTCAGTTTCTGGTAGAACCCAGACATACAATGTTGTTGGCACAGAACCTATATACAAAACCTGTATGTTTTAAACATGTAATCTGTGATTGACCTATACCTGTAACCTTCTTATAGCAACAAAAAAAAAATAGTTACATTACTTGTATGTGCTACAACTTACGTATGTACACGACTTGTCTGTAGTACAAACTATGTATGTATGCGAACTATCTATACTGCAGCCTACGTACTCCTTCTTAAAACTAGGGTTTTCTCTTTCTTGAAAAAACTATGACCCTTGTTGCCTTTGTCACATCAACCTGCAACCTTTCATTGTCTCTAGACTGTAACTTTCCCTATGCATACATCCTCATACATATCCCTTAACCAAGTGCAACTATGTCCCTTTAGTCATGTGCCATACAAGTATGTATAATCATGAATAAGTATAATAACCCTCACATGGAATAGATGTCAAATCATTACTAATATAAAACCTCTCAATACATCAACCACTTCACATATACAAGCTCTCAACCATGAACCACAAAACCCCTTAACCATATTCCAAGAAATACAAGATGGGCCTCGACACTAACAAGATGTATCAATGATAAATATTGATTATATCGGCACTGTATTTCTATAGATCTGACTTATACAGTAAGTCCCATGTAGCCAATAATCTCTCTAGGGAAAATCCTCAAACCCCCATAACCATTTCTCATGTAGACAACAAAATCCAACTACTCATAGAAATTAGACATACCTTTTGAACCAATAGATGGATTTGATCTATATTATCATTGTAGACCTTCCTAGGAGCTTTCTTTCAGACTCTAGAGACATGAAATCTTCATCTTCTCAAGTTTTTATGAATTTACCCTCATGTACGTGCCATATTATACATCCATACTGCATATGTATGCTCCCTTCTCCACTGTAACCCATGTACACCTAAAAAACTAGGGTTATTTCAGTATTTTCTGTAATTCTAAAACTTTCGCCATCAACCCTTCATGCTACCTCAGACTTGAAAAAATTTAGATGTATCAATTAGTACCTACAATAAACCTTGCAGAAGAATAGATTTTCAATGTTCTCAATAGGTGCTAATAGGAGAGACTTTCTTTCTTATTTATACTTCCATGTAGTTGTTGGGTATGTGTTATATTCTTTGCATGTGTGTGTGAGCTTGTCATATTCGAAAAATGTGTTTGATGATCCCAACTTCCTTTGCGCTTTATGTCGTGTGTGTCAGGTTCTTTCTTGGGGGGGGTGAAGGATCCCGCCCCTTGGTGATGCGTAGCGTTCAGGGAAACGCTCCGAAATTTGTTTTTGGGCGGTTTTTTCTATTTTAGCATATTTTTCTATTTTTAGCAGTTTTCTAAATTGATCATAGATTAAGGGATTATGGTTTTGGTAGCTAAGGAATACCTAAATTATTGTATATATTGTATTGTGAATGGTGAAATTAATACAATGAAGAGTTGAAAGGTGTGGCACCAAGTAAGGTTGGTTTTCTCTAGGTTAAGAGTTTCCAACATAAATCTCTGGGTACTGTGTGTATGAGCCATTGATTAATTTATGTTTTTCTTAAGAATCTGTATTCATTGCTTTAATTCACTAGTTTAAAATTTACATGTGGTATCAGAGCCATTTTTGGCTTTAAGGGGATGCCTTTGTTGTTGAGGGTTTGGCTCGGTCTTGATAAGTCAATATTATCTTGGGTCTATGATAATCATGGGTTCAATGGGAGCTTTTGTAGTGGTGATTCGAGTGTAGAAAGATGAATGGCGATCTCTTCTAGAATCGAGATAGAGAATTTCATCGGTAAAAAGTTTGAGCTGTGAAATCTCAAGATGGAGGAACTTTTTGTAGAAAAATAAGAATGGATCCCTGTGGATCCTGGGGGGGGGGGAAAGATCCTACCCCTTGGTTATGCGTAGCGTTCAGGGAAACGCTCTGAAACTTGTTTTTGGGCGGTTTTTTCTATTTTAGCATATTTTTCTATTTTTAGCAGTTTTCTAAATTGATCACAGATTAAGGGATTATGGTTTTGGTAGCTAAGGAATACCTAAAATATTGTATATATTGTATTGTGAATGGTGAAATTAATACAATGAAGAGTTGAAAGGTGCGGCACCAAGTAAGGTTGTTTTTCTCTAGGTTAAGAGTTTCCAACATAAATCTTTGGGTACTGTGTGTATGAGCCATTGATTAATTTATGTTTTTCTTAAGAATCTGTATGCATTGCTTTAATTCACTAGTTTAAAAATTACATGTGGTATCAGAGCCATTTTTGGCTTTAAGGGGACGCCTTTGTTGTTGAGGGTTTGGCTTGGTCTTGATAGGTCAATATTATCTTGGGTTTATGATAATCATGGGTTCAGTGGGAGATTTTGTAGTGGTGATTCGAGTGTAGAAAGATGAATGGCGATCTCTTCTAGAATCGAGATAGAGAATTTCATCGGTAAAAAGTTTGAGCTATGAAATCTCAAGATGGAGGACCTTTTTGTAGAAAAAGAAGAATGGATCGTTGTGGATCCTGGTACACAACCTATTGGTACATAATCTACTGGCACAGAGTCTACTAGTACACAATCTTCTGGTATACAAACTAATAGTACTCAACCTACTGGTATGTCGAAGGAAGATTGGGAGAAGTTGGATAGAAGAGAAAGGAGTGTTCTTCAACTCTTCCTGTTAGATTCAATGTTTTTGAATGTCTCATGAGAATCTATAGCCAAGGAACTATGGGATAAGTTAGGGAATTTGTATCAATCAAAGTCCCTGGTAAACAAGTTGTTTCTTTGAAAGAAGTTGTATCATATTAGGATGGAAGATTGATATTCTATGACAAAACATCTAAATGCCTTTAATACTATGGTAAGTCAACTTGTCTCTGTTAATATTACGATTGGAGAAGAAGATAAGTGTATTACTTTTTTATGTTCTTTGCCAGACTCTTGGGATAATCTAGTTGTAGCAATTGGTAGTACCACTCAATATACATTGAAGTATGAGGATGTAGTTGCATCCTTGTTATCTAAAGAGATGAGGAGGAAAAACATGGATGGTCAGAGAACAAATGATTTATTTTTAAGAGGCCGTACCCAAGGCAAGAATCCTGGTAAGTCTTCCAGGGGGATATCTAAATCTAAATGTAGATCTAAGTCTACAAGAAAATATTTGACAAAATGTTGAAAGTGTGTTAAAACAGGGCATTATAATAAATATTGAAAGTCTAAGAAGGTTGATAAACCAAAGGGATCTGATAATGCCTCTTCCACAGAGGCAAAATCCCCCACTGAAGAAAGAGGTCATGTTAACATGGAATCTGTATGTACACATGCAGAATGTGGTGTATGGTTGATTGACTCAGGTGCATCATGTCATATGAATCCTCACAGGGAGTGGTTCTGTGAATAATAAAATTATGATGGTGGTGATGTATTCCTAGGAGATCAATCGACAACCAAAATCATGGGATGTGGAAGGGTTAAGTTGTTGTTAAAATATGGAAGGATTAGAACTCTCCCCTGGGTTCTTCACATTCCAAAACTAGAACAGAGCCTAATATCTGTAAGCAAGTTGGATGATGCAGGTGTGGATATTGTATTGGGAAAGGGAATTTTCAAAATGGTGTGAGGATCAATGGTGTTGATGAGTGGAGTTCAGTGTGGAAATATGTACAAGTTGCTAGGAATCACTTATACTAATGGGTGTAACATTTCTATTGTCCTTGAGAAGAGAAATAAACAATACAAGACCAATACTATCCCTGGAAAGAAGACCATGTTGCGACATCAAAGATTGGGGCATATTGGAGAAAAGGGCCTTCGAACACTACATGGTAAAGGTATGGTTTAAGGTATGTATAATTTCACTCTGGATTTTGATTTCTGTGAACATTGCATATATGGTATACAAAATCGAGTAAGATTCTCATCTAGTGCTACAAGGCCAAAGGGGATCTTAGATTTGATAAACAATGACGTGTTTGTACCTGTGCCTTTTCCATCACTAGGTAAATCTATGTATTATGTTTCATTCATAGATAATTTCTCAAGGAACAAATGGATTTATTTCTTAGAAATAAATATGAGGTATTGGATAAATTTAAAGAGTTTAAGGCTCTAGCAGAAAATCAAACAGAGAAGAAAATAAATGTATAGATGATAGATAATGGTGTAGATTTATATAAGAAGTGTGTTATAGAAAGGTAGAAGACTACTCCATACACACCTCAACAAAATGGAGTTGCAAAAAGGATGAAAATGACACAAATGGAAAAATCAAGGAGCATGCTTAGTGGTGTCGAGTTAGGACAAAAATTCTAGGTAGAGGAAGTGGGTACAACATGTTACCTGGTCAATCGATCACCCTCATCAACATTGGGTGATAAAACGCCACATGAGGTATGGATTGGTAAGAAACCATCTCTTGAACATATTAGAGTGTTTGGTTGTGATGCTTATGTACATGTTCCAAAGGAAAATAGGAGTAAGTTGGATAATAAAGCTGAAAAGTGTATCTTTATTGGTCATAAAGATGGTGTGAAAGGTTACAATATTTGGAACCCAATAACTAAGAATATTGTTTACAGTCGGGATGTTGTTTTTAGAAAGGTGAAATATGTTCCCAAACAGGAATTCCTACCAAGGTAAGAAGAACATAAGAAAATAGAGTTTGAGTTGGATGATGAAAAATATGAATCAATTGAAGAAGATGAAGTAGAAGAAGAAGAATAAGAAGAACCTCATACCCTAGTATTAAGGAGATTAGTGAGGGAAAGAAGGAAACCATAAAGATATAGTCCACCTGATTTTTGTTCTAATTTTTCTTTATCTACTATTGATGATGATCCCAGAACTTTCAAGGAAGTAGTCAATTCAGAGGATGGTAAACTGTGGAAGAAGGACATGGTTGAAGAAATGGATGTCTTGGATAAGAATGAGGCATGGGATCTAGTTGAGTTTCCAGATGGAAGAAAATATGTTGGTAGAAAATGGTTGTTTAAGAAGAATTTTAATGCAGAAGGAAAAGTGGAGAAATTCAAAGCTCAGTTAGTAACAAAAGGTTATTCCCGGGTAGAGGGAATTGACTTTGGTGATAATTTTTCTCCTGTTTCCAAGTTAAATTATATTAGATTTCTTTTATCCATTGCTGCTAATTTTTATCTTGAATTGGAATAGATGGATGTGAAGACAACATTCCTACATGGGGATATGGAAGAACAAATCTACATGAAGCATCCATACGGATTTGTAGTGAAGGGAAATAAAGATATGGTATGCAAGATAAAGAAGTCACTATATTGTATGAAGCAATCACCTAGGACATGGCACCAAAATTTTGAAACATACACCCTTGGATTGGCATTTGTGAGAAGCAGGGATGATCACTGTGTATATTCCAAGCAGGTTGGTAATCACTTCATTTATGTAGTGTTGTATGTTGATGACATGTTACTGGTAGAAAATAACATGGATTTTATCAAGGAGATGAGATCGCAGCTATCCTCCAATTTTGACATGAAGAATATTGGTGATACTAAATTCATTATGGGAATGGAAATTAAAAGAGATCGCGCAAACATGAAACTCTTGTTGAATAATATAAAATATGTTGAGACAATATTGCAGAGGTTTAATATGCATGGAAGTAAACTAGTCAAGGTTCCTATTCCTATAGGTGTAAATTTATATACAGATCATTGTCCTAAGACACAGGAAGAAGAAGAGGACATGTCCCATGTTCCATATGCCAATGAAGTTGACAGTTTGATGTATGAAATGGTCTGTACTAGACCGAACATTGCACATTCATTGGGAGTTTTGACAAGGTATATGTCAAAACCATGGAAGGATAATTGGACAATAGTAAAGAGGGTCTTCAGGTATTTGCGTGGCACTGCCAGTTATGGATTGTGCTACCAAGGAAGAACAAGATTGGAAAGAGTGTTGGACATACATGGGTTTGTTGATGTATATTGGGCTGGAGATATCGATCATTGAAGATCTACAAGTGGGTACGTGTTTAACCATTTGGAGGAGAAATTATTTGGATGAGAAAAATATAGGTTGTAGTGGCACTCTCAACTACACAATATGAATACATGGCATCAACTCATGCAAGCAAGGAAGCAATATGGTTACAGAGATTGTGTTCAGGTATTGGGTTGGTACAACAAGAAGTGAGATTATATTGTGACATTTAGAGTGCAATATTCCTATAAAAGAACATTGCTTATCATTCAAAGACAAATCATATTGATGTTAAATATCACTTTGTGAGAGACATGGTTGAAGAAAAGAAGGTGTTTCTCAAAAAGGTTGACACCTTGAAGAATATTGTAGATTCATTGACAAAGTCCATGAGCATAGAGAAGTTCTCTTGGTGTATAGTAACAATGGGAATTGTTGCCCTGGATTGTTGACTATGTAATACTGTGCACCCCAAAAAAACAATTGGGTGGTTTTTTCTATTTTAGCAGATTTTTCTAGTTTTGGCGGTTTTCTAAATTAATCCCAGATTAAAGGATTAGGGTTTTGGTCACTACAAAATGCCTAAAATATTGTGTATATTGTATTGTGAATGGTGAAATTAATACAATGAATACTTGAAAGGTCTGACACCAAGGAAGACTAGTTTTATCCTAGTTAAGGGTTTCCAGCGTAAATCTTTGTGTACTGTGTGTATGAGCCATTGATTAATTTATGTTTTTCTTAAGAATATATATGCATTTCTTTACTCCACATGTTTAAAAATTAAAGTATATTCCTCAAGGGGTTACCTTCTAACCAACTTAACCCAATTTCCTTTTTTTAGGGATAACCAAGTTCTAACCGCTTGTCCACTTCTAACCCACTTTTCTACAAATAGTAAATTCTCCACTTCTAGTTGCAACTAATTTATTTTTAGTTATTTTCTTATTGCAATAAATTAACCCATGATTAAATCCTAGTTTCACTCACTTGACTAGTCAAATTCTTCTAGGTTCTTCTAGAATTATTTTGACTTCTTTGACCTTCTAGATAACTCATGAGGGTCCTCCAACTTCACAAGGCCATAACTCTCTAACCGTGAGGATTTATGTGGCATTCCACATATCATTAGAAATGAAATGACATATACTATCCATCTAGCTAGAATAGTTTTACCTACAAATATACTAACCTTCATACCATTATACATAAAAAACAATTATATCCATTAACCATACTATTGGGTTACCTGAATTTGCTATCGGACTTGCTTCAAGGGTTGACATCAATGAAAACCAACCCAATTATTCAAAAATCCCCCACTTTGGAATTGATGGAAACACTTTGATGAAAAACTGAATTCATATCACTTATGCTCCCCGGGTGACCATCGCTCCCCCTGGAAACATGCGTCTGTTCTCTCCCTCCAAGCATATGACTCTTTTTCCTGCATCTGGTGAATCTGACCATGCCTCTATGCTCTCTCCAAGTATATAACTCTCTATCCTGCATCTGGTGAATATCCCCCCCTTTGAAATCAATGGAAAAGGTAAATTCACTTACGAGGTTGCTCCCCCTAACTGAACTGTCCCTGGGGTTGCTCCCCCTGATTGAACTTTTCCTGAACCTGCACCCGCAATCTGAACTGTCCTATTTATGTTTATTCCTCATGTGAATCTAAGACATATAATATAATCATTCAAAATCATTCATTTTGGAGTAGACATTACTCTGAGTCTCTAGTGAAGATACTCAAAAGATTCCCATGGAAGAGGTTTTGTGAAGATATATGCAACATGTTCTTGTGTTCGCACATATTCAACTATGATGTTTTTCTCTGCAACTTGTTCCCATAGAAAGTGATACTTGATTGGAATGTGCTTCGTCTTGGACTGCATCACTAGATTCTTTGAGATACTAATAGCGCTTGTATTATCACAATATATAGGAATGGGCTCATCATACTCAACTTGTGTATAACATGTTGTTGCAACAATATACTCTTCTTTGATTGTAGACAATGATATTGATTATTGTTTCTTTCTTAGCCAAGATACCAAACACTCACCCAAGTAGAATGTCGCTCCACTGGTGCTTCATCGGTCATCAATGCAACCTTCCCAATCTACATATGTGTAGGCAATAAGTGATAGATCCTTTCCTTTTGGATACCATAATCCAAACTCTTACGTGCCCTAGAGATATCTAAAAATCCTTTTCACTGCTAAACATGTGATTCCTTTGGTCCTTCTTGAAATTGTGCCACCTATCCAACTGCCTGCATTACATATGGTATGGATGTTGTCACATAAAGTAACTTGTCAATCATTGACCTGTACTTCTCTGATTTGTATACTTTGAATCACCATCTTTTCTCAACTTGCAACTTTGAATAAGAGTATTAACAGCTTTGCAATCTTACATTCTGAACCTCTTTAACATTTCTATGATATACTTAGTTTAAGAAATAAAAATGCCTTGGTTTCTTTGACATATCTGAAGACCCAGAAAGAAGGATAGTTCTCCAAGTAATGACATTTCAAATTCATTATGCATATCCTTTGCAAATTTCTGTCTTAACCTATTATCATCACTTCCAAAAATAATATCATCAACATAAACTTCAATTAATAAAACACTTTCTTGAGTTACCTTGACGTAGAGGTTGGTGTTAGAATTTCCTTTTCTGAACTCTTCTTTTTGTAGATATCTATCCAATATAGAGTACCATGCTCTGTGAGCTTGTTTTAGACCACACAAGGATTTCTTCAACCTGCACACATAATCTTCATTCTCTAACAACTGAAATCCTTCTGGTTACTCAATGTAGACTTCTTCTTCAAGTTCCCCATTCAGAAAGATTGATTTCATGTCCATCTGATACACTTTAATATTCTTGGATCATGCATAAGCTAAGATCAATCTGATTGCTTCCATTCTATAAAAGGGGAAAACGTCTCTTCAAATTCGATACCTTCAACATGTGCTAATACCTTCAACATGTGCATATCCTTTACATACCACTCTATCTTTGTTCCTGGTAACCTACCCATCTTCATTCAATTTATTTATGAAGATCCACTTTGTTCCAATCACATTCTTGTACCCTGGTCTTGGAACCAATTCCCAAGTGTCATTCTTCTCTATTTGATCCAACTCTTCATTCATGGACTTTTTCCATAATTTATCCTTGTTGGATTATTAAAAAATGTTTGGTTCAATCGAAGATAAGAGTGATAGGTGCAGTTGTTCTGGTGAACAAATTATTCTTCTAGTCTCAATTCATTCATCTTTGTTCCGGATAATTTGATCGGAAGGATGATTCTTCTGTACTCGTTTTCTAGGTGTCTTTGGAGGTACTTGCTGAACTTTCTATTCTACTTCTATATGATATCATTCATCTTCCCCTTGTTATTATTCTTCATCCTTTGCCTCTTCTTCGTAAACATGTTCCATTGATTCTTTTTCTTCTTACTTTAATTTCCATCCACTTGTTTCATCAATTGTTACATTGATGCTTTCTACAACTTTGTTGAGCCTTAGATTGTAACACTTGTATTATTTCCTTGTAATTGAATAACCAACAAGTATGCCTTTGTCCACATGAGAGTCAAACTTTCCCATTCTACCATCTTCTCTTTTGATGTAGAATTTTCTTTCGAACACTATGAAGTGCTTCACATTTCCTGGTCTTCCTTTCCATAGTTCATAGGGAGTTTTTTCACTGTTATTTCTGAGCATTACTCTATATGAGCTGCATGTTTCCAAAAAACATGTCAACTTAGAATCCATTAACATTGTTCGAGCCATTTCATGTACATTCATGTTCTTTATTTCAATAACTCCATTTTGTTGAGGTGTCCGAGTGACAGAGAATTTCCTTTTTATTCCATCCTTGCTGTAGAGATCCACAAATTCTTTTGAAGTAAACTCTCCTCCATTGTCTGATATCAAACATTTGATTTTTGAATCCATTTCATTTTCAACCATTTCCTTGTATATATTGAAGTTTTCAAATGCTTCTAATTTATTCATGAGAAAACAAACTATGGTCATTCTTGTATAATCATCGACCAATAACATAAAGTATTTCTCACCTTTTAAACCCTTTGTTCTAGTTGGTCCAACTAGATCGGTATGCACAATTTCCAGTGGTTGTTTTGTTAGGGTCCTAACCTGCACATAGGTAGAACAATATATTCAGATGTAATAAAGGTCAATATTAATAAGGCCTTGCAATAAAATAGAATAAGTCGAATGTAAGAATACCTAATAGAAGCTTCCACTTCTAGAAGGATCTTCCTCTAGTTGCTTCTTTTGATAGACATATTTAGTATAAATAGAAGTTGAGGGTATGATAACCCTAGCTTGGATATTGTTGTAATAGAGCTCTGATCGACTAGAGGTTTCCCCCTTGAAGAGGCCCATGAAAATTTCTCTTAGAATCAAAGTGCTATTTCTTTTGTTATTCTTATATCATTTCAGTGTTATTGTGGTGATTGTTTTGGTTATATTGTTGTTATTCTACCATTTATAGAATTTTATTTCTATTCTGCATACTTTTTACATCTTGTATATTAGAAGTCATATCAAAGAACTTTCCTTGGCATAAATTGTGGGTTAAATTTTGTTTCAGGGTAGAGATGTATTCTGGCATCTTTAAGCCACAAAGAGTTGTCGTTACGTGCATAAACCTGCAATTGAGGGATTCATACACGTAGGAAATACAAGTGGTACTTAAGTGCACATATGTTAGCCACCCTTGTAACCCCTATTGGTACCCCTTTGAGTGGTAGCACATTAGACATCACTTGTGTACGGATCGACCTAGATTTCTTGAAGCCCTCTTTAGATAAACCTATCGGCCACCTGACTGCTATAGTGCCATCGAGAACAACACTCAAGAAGATACTCTGTAGTACCTGGGTAGTACGACTAAGGGCATGGTCTAGCCTCCTTAGTTAGTTCCCTTAGATATTGGGATGATTACAACTGTTGGACCCCGAATGTATATCAGAGAGCTATAACACAAGGAAAACCATTGTCTATAGAACCCTTGAATACCTAACCCTGGGGGATAGAAACATAAACAAATTAAAATAAACAAGATCTATTGTTGTGCAACTATGTTTAGGTTGCCAAATCACTACACATTTCTTCATGGTTAAGAATTTGGGC